>VYXF01008545.1:342831-363181 GCA_013397295.1 Polioptila caerulea
GCGGGGGGCTGAGTGCGGCGGGAGCAGCCTCCGCACAGGGAGCCGCGGATCCGGGCGGGGACAGAGCCTTTCCCGGTGCGGGACGGAGCCAGCCCCGGTGCGGGGATGTTGCTGCGGCAGCCGCCCTCGGCCCCGGCCCCGCCGCGGAGGAGCGTGGCCCGGGCTGCTCCCGCTGCCGCTCTGATGCCTTCGACTTTCCCTTGCCGGCTCCCGACGCCCTGGGCAGCTCTGGCCGGTGCGGAGTGAGCCCAGCCCTGCCCCAGCCATGCAGGAGCCGGAGCGCGGCGTGCCCAGCGCGGCCCCGGGGCAGAGCGGTGCCCCCGCCGCCTCCGCCCGCCCGGACCTGGACACGCGTGAAGGCGCGGGAGGTGACACGGCCGGCTGCCAGCTGTCCCCGGGGTCGGAGCGGGACGGAGCATCCCAGCCCCAGGAAGAGTCCTCGGGAACCCCCCGCGTACCCCCGCCGGACCCCCAGGGGGTTCACTCTGCACCGGAGCTCGTCAGGCCGCTGCGAGCGATGGACCGGACAGACAGACCTCCCCAGGTAAGGCGGGAGTCGGGCTGTGTTTGCTCATTCTGGGGGAGAGGCGAGAGGATGTCACCTCGTTACGAGACGGGCACGGGAAATTGGGAGCGCAGGGCTGCGGCTGAGCCACCCACAAAACCATCCCCGTGGGGCTGGCACTTGCCACATCCGCTGCCACACACCCGCGAGAGAGAAGGGAGCTTTTTCTGCCCTTCAGCAGGGATTTCCAGCTGCCTCCGCCCTGGAAGACGCTGGAGCTGGTGCGGGGTCCTGCCGAAGTCCTACCAGCGCTGGGCAGAGCCCACCTGGAGCAGGCACAGCCCTGCACCAGCCAAGGTTGAGCCATCCCTGCGGCATCTTGCCGTTCCGGCAGCATCAATGGCTCTGTAGGTAGTGGCAGGGACATGATTCACTGCCACCCTCTTCCAGAGCATCCCCTCTTCTCTCTCGGGAGCCCTGGAGGGCTTGGGGCACCTCTGCTGCAGGAGAAACCAGCCCCTGCAGGCAGCACCCAGGCACCTCGGGGCAGTGCAATGCCTGGCCCCTGCAGCATCTCCCTAAACAGTCCAAAAGGCTTCCTCAGGGTCTCACTGCCTTGATTTAGGTCATAGAAGTTCATTGGCTCACTCTGTTTAGGACAGCTTGCCACCCTTTACCATGGGGAACATCAGCCATCTTCCTGGGGTCTCTTGAGATCAGGGGAAGCTGTGTGGTGCTTTTAAAATAGGAGAGAAAATGGCTCTTGATCTTTTCTTTTTGAGCACAGGGGAGAAGAGCTGACCAGTGCTGGTTGGGGTTTAGCAGGGGTGTTTTGAGCAAGACTATGCCCAGCCTGGAGCAGCATGCAGGAGAAAAGGCACCCTGGAAACCCACCGAGGGAGAACATGATTTCACTCCAGCACAGTTTGTTAAGGGTCTGTTCTGAAGGGCTGTTTATTGTGATGCTTAGGGAAAGACCACGTTGAACTTTGGTCTGACTCTGACCCCAGCCCTGGCTGTGCCAGAAACACCACAGTCAAAATATGGGACAGCAGAATGGGATGGATTTTTGTTCCCATCCCTCTTTTGTATCCCAGGAGTCCAGTTGGCTGTGCCAGACTTTCGGTCTTCAGAGAATCCTGGAATGGTTTGGGTTGGAAAGGACCTTACAGACTATCTCATTCCAGCTCCTGCCATGGGCAGGGACATCTTCCACTAGACCAGCTTGCTGCAAGCCCTGCCCAGTGGGTCCTGGAATGCTTTCCTTTGGGAGAGCTGGCTGGCAGGGGAGGTAGTAGGTGCTGTGTCCTGATGGGAGCCTGGATAGGAAATCTGGAATCAGAAGGAGGGCAGGTGGCTGGTTCAGAGGAGTGTTTGTAGGTGCTTCAGCAGCTGAACTGCACTTGTGGGGCGGGGAGTTCTTGCTCATCTCTGCAGTGGGTCCTCCCAATTGGTCTCTATGGAGGTGACGGCTGAGCACTTGCCATACAGTTTGCCTTGGTCCTTGGGCTGCACTGAGTGTTTTCCTGTTATCCTGGAGGCTCCTGGCTGGGTGGGAGCCTTCCCATGGCATTCTGGCAGCACCATGGTAGTACCATCATAGCACCGTGTACTCCGGCAGCACTGTGGTGGGACGGATGGTGCTGGTGGTGCTGTGATGTGCTCTGGTGCCAGAGTGATGGTGCTGTGGGACTGGTGTTACTCTGCTGCTTCATGGCAGTGCCACAGTGGCATTGTGATGTCATTGGGGTGGTGCTGGTGGTACCATGGCAGTACCATCCTTAACATGGATGTTGATCTCCAGAAAGGTTACCTTGTGTTTTCCTGGGAAAAAAGAATTCAGCTGTTTCTCCTGGAGCCAAGTGGCTTTAGGGATGTGAAAGGCTTCCAGTTCAGCCCCAGGAGAGAGCTCAGTGCCTGCTGTCCCCAGCAAAGCAAGTGCTGATGCTGCTGGGCTGTCGAGCAACACCCTCCTGGGTGTCAAGGGGGACACCTCAACCTGGGTACAAGGTGCTGTGTTAGAGCTGGAGCCAAGACAGGCTTGCACAGCTCCCCTCCAAAGTTTGGCTGCTCCTGGCCAGGCTGGGACACACCCTGTGCATCGTGCTGCCAGAGCCGGGGCTTCCTTTAGGACATTTGTCCTTGGGATGTCAGAGCTGCCTTATGTGAACAGGACAGCTGCCTCCAGGAAGTCCTCTCCTGGTGTGGGCAAGAGCCTCCTGAGGGCTCATCGCTGACAGAGTTGATTAAAGATGTTGATTTTATGATGAAGCTCTTGCTGTGTGTCCCAGCCTCCACCACCACAGCTCAGCCATTCCCTTGGGGACAGGCTGTGAAGAGGCATTAAGACTGTCTGTAGTTCAAATTAATCTTGGCATTCTTGCCGGGGTCTCTTCTGAGTGCAGAGTGTGGAGAGCTGTTGCCCTTCTTCCATCTGGAAGCTGGCAGAGGAACTCTGGAATTAGAGGGGTGGGACAAGGGGACACACCTGGAGCTTCCCATCCAGCCCCTGCCCCGGAAGGCTCCAGAGATGGAAGAAGCTGATCATGCCCTGACCAGGCAAGTGTTGAATATCTCCAGGGGCTGGGATCTTACCAGAGGAATGTTCTCCATAGGCTAGTGGGAATTTTCCTTGTAGAGGTTTGTGCCCACATCCTTCCATCCATTTGTCACGTGTCCCTATATCCTGCAAGGCACTGCAGGATTCCCCAGCTCCTCAGCAGAGCAGTGTGTTCCACCATGGCCCCACTGGATAATGCTGTCTGGGGGTTATCACAAGTGCATCCTTCCTCCTGGGCCTTTGGAATTGCTCTGGTCCTGCTTCCTAAAATTTCTGCGTGGACATGAGACGTAAGAAATTACTTTCCTGCTGAGAATCTCCAGGTACTGCAGGGATAGGATCCCAATCCAAATAGTGAATATCAGAGAAGGAGAAAAACATTGTCTGTGTAGGAAGAATGGGGTTAAAGTGACACAGATACAGTCTGTCTGGAAATTGGAAAGTTCCCAGAATGCTGTCAGATGGATTTTAGAGCACTTCCCACAAGAGCTCAGTTGCCTGCATCTCCCAGGGGATGCTGCTGCAGTGGGATCTGCTTTGGCCCCGGAAAACTCAGAGTGGTTTTGGAGTGAGTTGCTGAAGGGAAAGCTCCCTCCTAGTGACCCTCCATATTGACAAGGGAAGAGCATCAGGGTAGTTCCCTTTCTGCATATTCCCTGCATCCTTCCCTTCCAGGATTACTCATCTCCCCAAGCTCCCCAGATCACTCATGGAAGGTGTGAGCTCAGCAGCTGACCATTCCCTGTTCCCATCCCAGAACTACACAGGCAAGAGGCACAGTCAGGGTGCTCTGAGCTGGTTCTTGTGACTTCTTCTCAATCACTGGAGGTTGCTTTGGATCTGAATTTCTTAAAATCCAAGCCTCCCTTGAGGTCATATGGAGCTGAGAATATTCAATAAATTCGTAAACCCAACTGAAAATGCTTAAATCAAAGAGCCCTCCAGTAAGCAGGAATTTAAATAGCCACAAAAAACCCCTGTTGGTCCCAGTGGGGCTTAATAAAACAAAGCAGAGACACAGGAGAAATTATAAAATGCTGAGGTAAATATCCTCCACGTCAAGTGCTCAGGCCAAGCTGCATTTAATGATAAGCTCAGTGCCTTTTGCAGGAATTTGTGGTCTTTCAAGAGCTTCAGATTTTCCATTGGCAAAGCTGGAAAACTGTTCATTTAGTGTCTGAGGGTGTGTAGAGCTGCACCCTTGAGTGGGGAGGGTAGGTCAGCAGAATGGAAGATGGCAGTAGGATACAGAGACCTTGGGCAATGGAGCCGCTTTTGCCATTTCCTGCAATCTCAATTAGAAGATTTTATTCCATCATGCTCAAAATCTGAGTAAATTAATTTTCCTTGGCTTGGCAGTGTTCAGCCTCATGCAAATACCTTAGTGCTGTTTGCTGCAGCACTGTGGATACTTGGCCACCTCAGGCAGCTGCCTGCCAGAAAGAGCCAGTGCCTCTCTATTTGTAGGAATGAATAGAAAACAAGGCAAAGTGAGACTAGGAAGGGGAAGGCAATATTCATTTTAGCTATTTTTCTGATTAAATTCACCTTCTGTGCAAAGACATGTCCAAATGGCTTGGTCAGGTCACTTGTGTGGGACATGGAGGGTGATGAACACCAAGCAGTGCCTCCTCATTGTGTTGTGTCCTTGACTTCTCTGGGCTGTTGGAGATAAAACTGGATTTGGGACAGGGCTGTCACACCGCGTTGCTGTTGGCCATTGCCAGACCATGACCAAGATGAGCAAGAACACCGATTGCAACGCAGAATCACAAAATCCCAAAGTGGTTTGGGTTGAAGGGACCTTGAAGCTCATCCGGTCCCAGCTCCTACCACGGGCAGGGACAGCCCGCACTGTCCCAGGGTGCTCCAAACCCCAATGTCCAGCCTGGCCTTGGGCACTGCCAGGGATCCAGGGACAGCCACAGCTGCTCTGGGCACCCTGTGCCAGGGCCTGCCCACCCTCGCAGGGAACAATTCCTTCCTAATCATGCCATAGTCTGGGCAACTAGAGCAGGTTTTTAGCCAGTATGACCAAAAAGAAAAGGTGTTCTTGGCCCTGGGAAGCTACCAATGATTTGGAAAACAGGAAGAAGTGGGTGAGAAACTGCAGGGCAGATTTCTAGGCAAAAACTGACTTGTATATATGAAATCTGCCCCTCAGCTCCCTGATATACTCTGCTAGGTGAAAGAGAAAATATACCTCTTCAGAGCTGAACATGGTAAGGAACTGAGTATTTCCACTTTATCAAAGCACACACATGATCATGGGAGTTGCTGCTGAGGCTCTGTGGTGAGAAGGAGAGTTGGTGTTGACTTTGCAAGCCATGATCCTATTAGAGGGCTGCGGCTCTTCTGTATGGGCAGAAGATTTACTGAACTGCAGCTCAGTGCCTTCCCAGGGTGAAGTCAGAAGTCTCATACCTTTCTTGGGAGTGTTTCTTTGGATTAGAGTTTCTGTTACAGGAAAGATGAGATATCAGACAGCAATCATCCCAGCCATCAAATACCAAACCTGAGAAGAACTAAATTTTATCATTCTTCACCAGAGGTTTTGGAGTTTTTTGCATGTTCAGAAAATAGAATTATCTGACACCTGGCATCCGGAAAGAGTCCAGATGCTCCACAAACACCTCAGGGTGGTCTGGGCCTGAGCCTACAGTGCTGGGAGCTGCAGACTGACCTCTGCTTAGAGCTAAGCAACAAAAAGCTCCAGAAATGTCTTATAGTAAGCCAGTTTTATATAGTAACTCATGTTTTAGCTCAGATGATTTGCAGTGTGCATGAGTACACAGCAGCAGAGGTTGCGAAGTCTTTCTGTGTTTGCACTGAAGTTTTTCACACATTGCTTCCCACATCTTCTACGTTTTGCACTTTTTTTATATAGTGGAATACTGTTGCATGAGCTACTTCTCTGCAGATTCAATGATATGTTCAGCAGCACGCAGAAAATTCTGCAGTGGGGGAAAAAGACACCTTAGCTGTTGTGGCTTCAGAATGTTACAGTATGAGCAGGTTTTATGGTGCACAGCCCGTCTTCCACACATTCCACAGCTGAGCAATGAAACAGCAACGTCCCCTGAGCACAGTCCTGCTTTACCAAGAGTGGAGCTTGGCAAATCTTTCTGGAAGCTGGTAAGAGACAAGGGAGACGCTTGTACACTAGTGTTCAAAGGGTCGGTAGAACAGGCTTTGTGCTGTTTTTTCACCTTACAAAATGCAGATATCTTTCTCACAAGGTGTGTAAGGTGCAAAGACCCTGCAGGCAACACAGGGGTGGCTAGGGGTCATGCAGTGGCCCAAGAGCAGGAGGGTGATGTTCCTGTACTTGAGGAGTGTTGCATAACCTAGTGCTGCTGCAGGTTATCTGATGGATCAGCTGCAGTCTGTGGCTGCACAAAACCTGGGATTGCAAAACACTTTGTACTTAGCGTGGAGAGAGCTGGGTCACAGCTGAGGAAAGCCTGTCCAGGGCCACACAGATCTTGTCATGCCTCTGCTCCAAGCAGGTCGTGGCCATCTGGAAGCAAGGACACATCTCCATAGCCCACTGAAGAGCAGGGCCAGGAGCAAACTGGCCAAACAAAAGAACTGGCAATACCAGCAGTGTTCAGCCAGATGAGAACCTGTACCCTGAGCAGCACCTGTTCCCTGCCAGAGTCCCCTATGGCTTCTCCAAACTCTCCATTCCACACAATTCCCTGCCCTATTTTCTGTCTGATGGTGAAGGATGAAGACTCACACGTGCAGCACCTCAGGAGCATTTCAGAACCACCTTCCCAGCAGCCATGAGGTATTTCAGTGTCATTTTCTCTCATCTCCTTGCAAATCCTCTTATCTTTTGGATTTGCTGTCAAAGTGAGGAATTGTGCTGCATTGCACCCTGGACCTGGCTGCAGCCTTAGATTTTGGAGAGCTGATCCTCTGCCTTGGGAGTTTATTTTCCACTCCATTCTTCCCTGTCTCGGTTATGCAGGAACATTAATTTCTCCCTGGTTGGGAGGCTGGAGAAGCTGAGCTTATCAAAGGACAGTGAGCCAGGGCCATCAGGGTTACTGAGCTGATTATTCTCCTCCTGGAATAGCTGGGTTTGTGTTCCTGGGATTCATAATGGTGCTTCCACAAGGGTTTAAGGATAGAGCGGACCTGGTTTTGCGAGACTCCAATTTCAGCTGTACCTCATTTTAAACACTCAGTCTGGAGCATATAAAGAGCTGGCAGTGGTCAGAGGATGTGCAGAAGAGGATGCCTGGGGAAATGCAGAGAAAGAGCAAATGTATAGTGACTGTTCCCCTGAATATTCCCTCAATATCTTCCAATTTATGGCTCCAGCACTCCTCATGCTGGAGGCAGGATTTTTGAAGTTAATAGCCTTGGATGGATTTTTTCTTCCATGAATTTGTTACATGGGGTGATAAAAATCAGAGAAATGAGGAAATCACATAAATAAGGGCAAGTAGTGGGCTGGAAGAGGGATGGGCAGCAGGAGAAAATGCTGACTGATGGAAAGGGGAGTTGGCAGCACATAGGGCTGTGGGGAAGTGCCCTAAAGGCAAGGGCACAAAAGAGATGTTTGTGTCTGAAACCAGGAATGGCGCAAAATGCAGACAGGAAGCAGGACAAGCACAGTGGGGGACACTGCGTGTCAGAGGAGTGGCAGGATAACCACGTTTCATCCCAGGCATGTCTCTTACTTCTCTCATGACTTTGGCAGCACTGTCCTTGTTCCCTGGGTGGGGATGTGCTGGCTGCTCGCTGTGCTGGCAGCAGCAGCACTGAGGTTTGCTCTGCTCATTGACCGAACAGGAGGTGAGGCTATTTTTGTCTTGCTTTTGACATGCAGTGAGGGCACTGCAGAAGAGAAGCCTATGGAAAATAACTTCATCCTGTGAGGTGGCTGATTCCCTTGAAACTATCTGGAAAAAAGGGATTGGCAGTGACAGGCTTCATTTCCAAGTGAAGAGGATTGAGAAGTCAAGGGAACTAATTACTGAAGTCAGGTGGAACAAACAGCTAAGGGCTTTGATGTGGTGGAGGCTTGGGAATGATGATTTCAAATGAAGGAGAGGTGCTGGATTTAATATATCCAAGATAGTAGGTGAGCTGGGATAGCTTCACCTGGGAAATCACTCTGCAAGGTGTCTGCAGAGGGAGGTTGTGTTCATAGGTGACTCCTGCAAAGCAAACCCAGGAACTGGACCCTGGATCTGCTGCAGATGGGGAAGTCAGGGCATCTTGAAAATGTCAGTGGTTTATACACCTTCAAATTGGGTGTGGTTTCTACACCCTCAAATTAGGTTTGTTTTCAAATCAGCTGTGTGCCTGCCTGTTTTCAAAGGCCACCTGGGACCTCCTGCTCATGGGGCCACCTGGTAAATTCCTCCTTCCTGTCTGGCTTTTATCAGGTATTTCAAAGCCAGGCTGGGTTTAGACTTTGGCTGTTACCCGGGGCTGGCTGCGGAAGCCCGGAGCCGGTGGGTGCCAGGCCATCCACAGTGCCGGCACAGCCCCAGTCGCAATGCAGAGCATGGCTGCAGGCACTGCCTGGCTGATTTACTATGCCCTGACGGCCTCCTGCAAGTTTTCTGCAGGACTTTACGGACTATGCTGGATGCTCCAGAGGGATGTTGCCTGCATGACCCATTTAGCAGCCTGGCTGGGCACCTCTCCCTGCAAAAGCTGCTACAGCTCTCCAGTGCATTTGAGGCTTTCAGGTGAAAAAGCAGCAGTTTTCTGGCAGCTGCCATGCTGAGGCTTTTCTTTCTTTGCTATTCTCAATGCATCTTGGAGAAACTTTGAGCTCTACCTGCCAAAAGACATGACAGATGAAATGGAGGCTTCAAAGCCATGTGCCTGCTGCTCTCTTCCTTCAGCATCCTTGCTGTTCTGCTCCTGCCTTCCTCTCATTTTAGAAACTTTCCCTGTGGCAAAAGACCACATCACTTGTTTTAGTTCTTAGGTTAATTTTTTAGTGGCCAAGGGTGCTCCTGATGTGGGGAATATGGCTGCCTGGAGACCGTCTCTGCTGCCCCATGGTGTCAGCTGTGCCTTGGTTCATGGAAAACCTCCCTGACCAATGAATGCATTTGGATTCCAGCTGCTGCTGACAATTCTGTATGTCTTCATCTGGATGAGTCACTTTGGGGAGAGTCCCTGTGTCTCTCCTCCCTAACAATTTCTTCCAGCTCCCCATGAAAAGTGCCGTGGGAGCCCTGAGTGCAGCCAGCAGCAAGGCTGCGCCGTACAGTGTGGGATCCTTAAGGAACTGCAGAGCAGTTGATAGATTAAAAGCCATTTCATTATAGGAAATGAATGTTTAATGAGCGTGGGATGACGTCTGGACAGCCCTTCGGTTCCAGGCTCTCCGTGGTCCTGGAGGAGGGCTCAGCTGACGCAGCCAGCACTGGCTCAGAGTCAATGGGAAGGTTTGGCAAAGCTTTCATGGCAGTGAGGTCCCCGTGCGGGACAGACATCCTGGCACAGCAAGGATCTCCTGTCTCCAGGTCTTCTCACTGCTGCTGTCCCTTGTGCCTCTCTGGGCAAAGCCCCAAAGTGCGGCCGCAGAGGGACATGCTGGCACAGAGGAGGCTTGGCCCTGTGCCTGGCCCCAGCCTGGAGCACAGAGCCACAGTCTCCTGCTCCATGGCACCTTGCCTGGGGAGGCTGCAACATCCACAGAATGGGAAGGGACGTGCCAGCCTTTGCCATGTCATGGGCTTTGGAGTCGTGACATGAAACCTGGGCTGAAATGGGGACAGTCTGGCATTATGAGGGTGAGGGGTTATGAGCCTTTGCATCCTGCCCCGATGAAATCTTTTATGGCTACAGAAATGGGGTTTCAAATGCAGAAATTTGAATGTAGGTCCCCAAAATATCCCTATGTCATGCTGGAGGTGCTGATTGTCCCCTACTGAAACCCCATGCTGCTGATGTCAGAAGTCCTGGCTGGCTGGTGGGGGAGGCAGGAGCACATCAGCTCCTCCTCGAAAGCTCTTCTGCTCCCATCCCAGCACAGAGGCTGCTGGCACAGAGACAGTGCTCGCCCTGTCTCAGGGCAACCGCAGACAAGAATTTTGAGGCCTCTTGGAAGTGGCAAGGAGATGGAAATAATGCACTTTGACTTAATCACAGAGCTGCCTGCTTGGCTCTAGGGGTGGCAGCCTGCGGTGCTGCCATGCACAGCACAGAAGATGCTGGTAAGACCCCTCTCTCCTTGAACCCACCCTGCTTTGTCCCCTCTTTGTCGCCTGCAATGTCCCCTATGTGGTTTCCCAGGCTAAGGAAGTGTTTTGCTGTTCCTGGAGCAGGTGATGGGGGAAATGATCTCTGGGACACCTCACTGTCCCTGTAAAGCTGCAGGAGCTGGTGCTGGGCACAGAGCTGTGCACATGACATGGCTCCCAAGGGAGCTTCTTGGCATCCCTGCGATGCTGGGTTCAGAGATTTCCTTTGTTCTTGGGCCTACCCTGAGAGTGGCCCTAAGTTGTTGGAGAGCAAGAGAGGGCACGCAGGTGCTGCAGTGTGATGTCCCCAGGAACTATGGCCTGGAGTCCCTAGGAGGGAAGAAAAATAGAGGAAGATGTATTCTTGCTTTCCCACATGTGAGTAGCAGTACAGTCTCCTTCTATGGGGCACTTCACTCCAGCTTTCACAAACCCTGGGATTTCTGTGGGGAGAGTGGCCATCTACAAACCACTCTACCAAAAGCCTGCCAGCTCATGGCACATCATACCCTGGTATCTGAAGGGGTTGTTGGGACTGGGGACACCACATGAGGCTGATGGGAAGGGGCTGGGTATCATCTTCTCATTATTTTTTTGTTGTTGTTTTCAACCTACTTCAGCTATTGTTTTCCCTCCCTGCTTTGTCAAGGCATTTCCATACAGGTGTGAGAGGTTGGGAGCGCTATGGGCATGGCAACATGCTGGGGAATTCAGTGGGAGGGGACTTTGTGGCCCTGGTCTCCTGCCCTATCTCTGCAATGGACATGATGGAGAAACCAGAATTGTTCAAAAGTATAATGATACCTCCTAGAGCTGAACTCCTGTCTGAGCTCTTGCTACCCAGAAAGCTTGGGCAGCATTCCTTTGGGATTGAGGGATGTTTCCCCTGTAGCTTTAGCTGGAAAACTGCAAGGCAGAGCTATGCACATGGGGATGGTCACGGCCATTCGGCAGAGACTTGTTGGGCTCTGGGAATGGGTCCTGCAAGACCTGCCTGGCTGCTGGGAAAACATGGCTGGATCTTCCCGAGGCGCTGCCATATGGCAGCTGTGAAGCAACAGCTCGGCTCCGAGCTTTGCTAACACCCAGAAATCCTTGCTGGGAGCTGGCTCCAGTAGCGAGCCTGCGGTGAGCTGCTCTTGACAGGAAGCAGCAACCGCAAAACTCTATATACAGCTCCCAGCAGAGCTGCTGCTGCTGTTTTTGAGGTGGCAAAATGAACATGGTGTTTGCAAAGAATCTTGCATGTCACTTTCTTCCAGAGCCAAGGCTGACACAGAGAGGAAGATCTGGGATTTGGCTCCTGGGCACTCCCCTGGGCCAAACACGAGTGCTGGTGTGGGGAAGAGGAAGTCTGGTTGCCTCCAAAGCCATGTAGTGCTGGGGGCCACTGGGTCCCTTAGCTGTGGGAAGCAGCACACATATCTGGGGTGCCAAGGGTTGTATTCTGCCTGCCTGGGTCTTGCTGGCTCTGCCCATGTTTCACCTGAACCAGTTTGGATGGTGCCATGGCTCAGGACAACGGAAGGGTCTGGTCTTTTTCCCTTGGGTGGAAGTTGAAAAAATTCTTAAAGCTATGGAGATGGCAGCTGTCACCCCCAAGGTGGCCTCAAAGGTCCATTGTCCCCAAGTGGACATGCAGCCCCTTGCCTCCTCCTGAAATCGGCCCCTATATCCCACCCTTTGCCACCAGCACAAGGACCTGCCAGCTGCTGGCACAGGGAGGCCGGGCTCACCACGAGGCTGGGGCTGGTGTGAAGCTGTAGTCCCTCTGCCACTGCCCCTGGTGAATCCCTGAGATCCTGCAGGACCTGCAGTCCCTGCCCCAGGCAGGTGAAGCCCTGCCTTGCCTTTCTGTGCTGTTTTGCAGAGTGGGGCTGACTACAGCTTCCTTGTGAGCCAGAACACAAAGCTCCTGAGTGCGCTGGAGGACCTGCGGCACCGCTGCTCCAGCCTGGCCGAGGAGAACAGCTTGCTGGTGAGCAGGAGATGCTGTTGTGGGATGCTCTGTGGGGAGAGAATCCTGGACACACAGCAGTGCTGTCTGCTGCCAACTCTTAAGAGATCACAGAATCACAGAACATGCTGAGTGGGAAGGTGCCCACAAGAATCATTGAGTCCAACTCCTGCCCCTGCATAGAAACCATCACCAAGAGTTACACCATGTGCAGACTACTGTCCAAATGCTTCTTGAATTTGTGGGATAATCTGGGCTGGGCCAGAGGACAAAGGAGGACTGGGTGCTTTGGGTCCCCTGGGTGCCTTCACGCTGCAGCTGTCAGCTGGATCTGGACCTGTTCCCACAGTGCAGAACAGGGCTAGGCAGGGGAGGGGAAGTCGCTCTTGTTTCCTCTTTAACTGGAAAAGCAGAAACACTGATTCACTGAGCCTTGGCGCTGGGTGACAGTGCAGCACTGCCTCCTGCTCCCATGAGAGCCCAGCACCAAGATCCTCCCCAGCTGCATCCCAAAGCCAAGCCAGGCTGCCACAGCCTGGGCCATCTGCCTTCTGACTCCCCACGTGGGCAGCCAGGACTCTCAGGAAAGAGGGGATATTCCCCTCCTGCATATTCCCTGGAAAGCATCATCCCTTACCCAGCCCTGCAGTGTGGAAGTGCAGCCCAGCCATGCTGGGCAAATTTGATTGCTCAGAATTTCAGATTTATATCACTCCATTCAAAATGTGTATTTTAGATAATTTTTCTGCACTGAAAGCATAAATTCAGCATGACCTGCACCCTGAGGGGTTAGCCCTTATCAGTCATCTGGATTTTAGTGAAGCACAAGCCTGTATGTCAAATTTTACTCTCTAAAATCAGCCTCAGCCTTCCAGCCCAGATACCCATGGTGCACTCTCACAGGGGAAGGGGGGGAAATAATCGTGAGGATCAGTTGACCTGAAGTTTTGCTGATGTGAATAGATGGCACAACACATCTGGGTTTGACCTTGGGAGAAGGAGCCATTGGCAAGTGGCAGCTTATTAGAACAGACAGATAACAAATAAAAGGGGATTAAGAGTGAACAGAATCAATAGGAAGAAAATGGAAATTTGCTTTGCAAATATCATAAAGTCCTTTGTTGCCTTTTCCTGCTCATGCTTTTGTGTCAGGACAGAAAGGACACAGATAAGCTTGCTGTGGTGGTGCAGTAGAAATCCTCAGGGATGTGTTGAGTCCTGTAATCCCGGGGAAATAAACTGGGAATACTCTGGAAGAGAAAGCCCAAAGGGTGGGTGGCCAGGATACCCTGATGCTGGAGACATTCTGAGTCCTAGCAGAGCCTGCAATGGGGATGTTTGGTTGAAGAGGGACCATGTGGGATGGTCTGGGGTGGGATGAGGGGCATCTCATGGGGACTGAGAGGACACATTAACAAAAATACCAGGAAAACACAAGTTTCGAGGACTGGAGAGGCAACAGAGATTGGTGTTCAGTGGTTGGGATAGTTCTAGGAGAACAGGCCAAGCCCTGGCAGGGAAAAGGCCTATGTGCCTTATGTAGGTCTGGTAGTGGCAGGGATGCTGGCTCCTGAGCAAAGGCTTCAGCTCCAACTCCTCTTTCTGCTCTCCAGCGCAGGAGCTGCTTCCCCCAGACAGAGGAGAAGGTGAAGCACCTGAAGAGGAAGAACGCAGAGCTGGCGGTGATCGCCAAGCGTCTGGAGGAGAGAGCCCGGAAGCTCCAGGAGGCAAACCTCAAAGTGGTGGGTGCTGGGACCTGCTGCAGCTGGGGAGATGGGCTGGGAGCGCACCTGACCACCAGGACCTTTAGTTTTCTGCTTCCATTGAGCTAGAAAGGCCTTTCCATTCCCTTTTTCTTAAACCTACAGAAAACATGCTTTGCACATCATAGCAGAGCAAGAATCACCAACCCCAGCCATCACCAGCTTCTCTACTCCTCTTGGGGGCTGTTTTGAGGGATTTCTTCCTGCTTGGTTTCTTATTGTAAGGTCATAGTTTAAAGTAATTAACTCAGCTTTCTTTGGGAAACTTGTGAAAATAATTCATCTGACTTCATTAAAAAAAAAAAATCAGGAAGCATTTGAATAAGAAACGGAGTGCAGTGAAGCAAAACAGGAAGGGGTGAGAGGCAGCTCTGTCCCATCCGCACCTCACTGGAAATGCTGTGCAAGCCACAGGGCTTCTGCCTTTTCCAACCCAACAGCTGCTTGTTGTGAACCCTGGAGTGTGTGACATGGTGCAGCCACAGTGGGAGGTGGCTGTAGGGTATGGGATCTTGGGCACACCTTCCTGAAGGAAAGCAGGAATTCTGATGGGGAATTCAAGCCATTTAGGGTAGAAATGAGGAAGTGAAAGCTGGAGAAGAAGGTAGGGGGATTTCTTGTCACTGTTGCCCTCTCTGTCACAGGCACTTTGTCACCCATCTGTCATGGGGTTTTGGTACTTGCAGGGCAACAGATGGACTTGTCAGATACTATGTTAAGAGAAGCCATTTGATATACTAGGCAGACCCTCCAGCACTTCTACGAATACTGTTTTATTTATTTCCCCAGTGAAACTTTGGGATGGGGACAGTTTAGGGCCTATGCAAGTCCTGGAGAACTAACTTGCTGGGCTCCTGTGCCAGCCCAGGTGTCCTGACAGCAGCAAGTGCTGGGATGGGATGGATGGCCTTGTGGAGGGTGGGCTGAAGGTAGGACCAGAGAAAGGGCCCTGAGGAGCTGGGGTTAATTTGGTTCCTCTAGTGCTTGGTACCCAGGTCCTGTGGAGCCAGGGCCACACAGCTCCTGCATGTGCATGAGATGCTTGGGAAGACCTGTGGAAGAAAACTTCACACAGAGGATGCGTTCTGCCTGATCTGGCAGCAGAAGATCACCTTCCCAGATTGTCAGGCTTTGTGCAGATGAAAATAGCTGGACAGAGAGAGGCAGGGTTGGATAAACCCAGGGGCTGCATGTATCCTCACTGCCTGTAGGGCTGGGATGAACAGAGGGTCTGAGCTGCCCCTTCTTAAGTCTGTGGTGCTGGTACCCAGTTGGAGAGCCAACTCTAGGGATGGGGACATCCCAGGGACACTGTGCTGGGCAGCCCCAGCTCCTCCTTGGGCAGAGCCTGATCTCAGCCTGTTCCTGCTTGCCCTGCTCTCCCTAAGCACACTGCCAGCCCCACCTTATACTTTCCTCCCTCCTAGGGAGGAAGTGAACCCAAACTGCTTTTCTTCCAATCCTGCTTTTCACCCAGTCCTGCGCTGGCCCCGGCTGGGCTCTCCTTAGCCTCTGCCGTTCCCTCTATCTTCTGCACATCCATGCTGAAGCTCTTTCCTGCTAGAAACCCATGGAATCTCTGTTTCTTTTCCTGGTTTGGCCACATCTCTCCTTGATCCCATGCTATATTTGATCCCATGCTCATCTTTCCTGCCATTCTTCCCTCCTCTCTGCTGCCTTCTCCTGTCTTTTTTACCTCATCCTGTTTTGCCCTCCTTCTATTCCCCACTTCTGCCCTGCCTGCCACCCTTGTGCTGGCTGTACCTATTGAGTACCTCGTCCTTCCCACCTCTTCTTTGAGGCACTTTTCCATCCAGCCTTTCCCCTTTTACTTTTCCATAGGCCTGTCCTGTTCCTCTGTCTGTTTGCCTGTCCTTTGGGGCCAGGTTGCATTTTTTGACAGTGTTCCTTGTGCTGGATGATGGCGTGGTGGTTAAGGAACATGAAAGGGTGATGGGGTGGTGGTTGTTGAACACCAAAGGATGATGGGGTGGTAGTTGTTGAACACCAAGGGGTGATGGGGTGGTAGTTATCACACACGAACACACCTCACTGCTCTCTGGTGTAGGTAACTGCTCCGGTGCCTCTGAAGGGCTCCAGCCTGGAACTATGCAAAAAAGCATTTGCCCGCCAGCGTGCCAAGGACCTGACAGAGCAAGCCAGTGCTCTCCTGGCAAAAGACAAGCAGATTGAAGCTCTGCAGCAGGAATGCCGGGAACTGCAGGCTAAACTCTTGGCAGGGAAGGTGAGACACTTTGTGAGACATCACTCCGGGGCTGGGGACAAGTGCATCAATGGTGATGGAAACCAGACTCTGGGAAGTGGTTTGAGGGGAATTAGTCTCTAGTGGAGGCTGAAAACAGGGGAGGGGATTTGATGTGTGAGCTGAATGGGGACACCTGGGGGAGTGTGTGGCAGAGACTGTCCGGATCTCTCCAGAAGAGTGTGTTCGGGGACACCCTGCTTGTCCCTCCATCAGTTCATGGATCTGAGCTCCCATTTCCAGCAGTGACTAAAACTCGTTCCCTGGAAACCCCCGAGAAGCCATAGACACAGGGTGACTTTTCAAAGGGCTGAGCTGCAAGTAAAATGTAGAAGCAGGGCTTCCTTTTAAAGTTGTTCTTTGACAAGCCCACCAGCACATACCCCAAAACCAGTCTAGATCCCAAGCCTCGATCTGCAGCTTTCTGAGGAGTCACAGCCACCATGAGACTGGGGATAACTCAGTGCCTCCTGATATGTTTGTGACAAAGGCTACAAATCACCAGGCAGGTCTGAGTGTTCATGAAACTATCCCCAGTGCTGGCGTCTGCTCCTGGGCTGTTAATCTGCATTCCCCTCAGTACCAGCACAGGCCATGGCAATATAAATGGTGGGATAAAGTGGTGATTCAGCTCATCCTGAGATCTAGGACTGGTCAGATGTGTCGCTGCTGCAAAGCTCTTCTCTGTGATGGCTCTGAAAGAAGCCTCTGCAGACAGCTGTGGCTGGGTGAGATGGTTCCTACTCAAGATGACTAAAGCAACCTGTTCTGGGCATCTCAGTTGCATCTTTGATTCCCAAACTGGATGCTGGCAGTTTAGGTCAGTTCGAATCTCCAGAGGATCTCAGTAACACTTGGGCCCGTGCTGCTTCCCCCCTGTTTTCCTAATGCAAATGTGGTCCAGTGCCACCCTACCTTCCTGCCCTCAGCTGAGCTGAACACTTGCACTTCTACCTGTCTTACTTACGTGGTATTTAGATGACAAATACTTCCTCACTAAAAACAGCTTTATTTTTGTCCCTGACCTCCCCATACGTTCAATTTAACTACAGGTTTGAAGGTGGATTCTTGTCTTTCCCTACTGTAGATCTAGTCAGGATTAGAACAATGGTGTGTATTTGGTGTTTGTACAGAGCTGCCCCATTGATCTTTCCTGGCATTAAACCACAGGACAAACTTATCCAGCTCTGTGCTCTACAGTGTCAGCGAGAAGTTTCCTTCCCATTCCTTTGATTTCTCACCTCAGGCCCCCACAGAAAGGGGAACAGACCCTTTCCAAAGCACTCTTATTTTCCTAGCAGAGTGTGCTGGGCAACCTGAACCTGCTAGGGCCAGGAGTGACAGATTGCAAAGGAATGTGACAGAAGTGGGTGAGAAAGATTCGTTTCTGGCCAAGAAATAGCACACGAGTGCAACTCCCAGGGCTGACAAATTCAGTCACTGCCTTCCTAGGCTGATCTGGGTGACCACCCTGTCCCAGAAGGTGACCCTGTCTGTGGTACTAGCAACCAGGACATTGATGCCTGAACAGGGAATCCACAGAAAAGAGAGCAATATAGATCATTCTGTCTGATGTTGTTTTCCCTATTTCTCTTCCAAGCAAACAGCTCATTAAATTTTAATTTCCAGCTACTTAAAATTCAAAATTCCCCTAATCTGTCTGCAGCATGCAAAATGCATTATGCCAATGAAGGGTGTTTTATGCAGAGATACGATGTGCATGCTCAGAGTTTGTAACCAAATCAATTTTAATCTTGGGTATTTAAATCAGTAGAAATTTTTCAGTAGCTATGAAATAGATCCACTCAGTTCCCTGGCAGTAACAGGACTCACAACTTGCACCCTGGACTGCAAATGCATTGGCCTTGTTTAGCAAAGCCAGGGCTCTTAGGATGGAATAAAATAATTTCCTGAGATCATACTCCAGTGATCTGTTTCCAACCAAACCCCAGCTCCAGCTAAATTCAGGCTGCAATTTCTTGCAGTGTGAATTCTTGGAAGTGGGGGGCTGGGGGGAACAGCTGCAGGGGATGGGTATAACAGAAACTGAGGGGAGGACTGAGCTTTTTTTTCTACTCCCTTGCTCCCCCAGGCTCTAGAGACTGTCTGTTGGGAATAGCTGCCTTTTTGTTGTGGGGGAAGGGAGATTTTATACATAGCCCCAGCCATTTTTGTTTAAAGAAAAACTACTCTGATAGCCTGAACATGAGTCTGGCCCAGCTGCTCACTTCTTGAATCTATAATCAGTTCCCATTAATGCTGCCTCAGTTTCTCCCTTGCAGCGTGAGAGTAACCATGGTTCTCTCCACAAATTGTGTTTATAAATCACACACTATTTTTAGGGCAAATAAGAAGCAAACAGGGAAGCAGATTAAATTTGTCCTGGATACCAATTATGTCTTGAATTCTCTGGCTTAGGAGCTTTCCACAGGAATGAACAATGTCTCCTCCAGCAGCACATTTTCAAAGACAGGTTTTCATAACCTCATTTTGTATGTATGGACATGCAGGTATGTGTTTCTTCAGCTTCTTGAAATCTGGAAACCTTCTCTCCGGTTTTCTGAGCGTCAGATTGTGCTGGTTTCCTTTAAAAGCTGCTGTGTTTGGGTCATGAGTGGATGGGAGTGACCCTTCACACTATAGATAGGTGTCCATCACACATACTGTCTTGAGAGAAATCAAAAATGTTAGGAAACCAAATATTATCCTGAGGAAGAACTGACCAAATCCCAGATGTTCTTCATTCCTGCAACCTCTCAAAGCCCAGTCAGTGCTTGTCAGCAACCACACCAAGGAGTAAGGACAGCAGTGAGAGCTCCAGTTTGGCTAGGCTGTGAAATGACATTATCCTGCCACGCTCCCTGCTGGCATGTGCTGAGATGGCACATGCTTAGAAAAATTGCACCATGCTGGGAGAGCTGCAGGAGCATTACAGGCTGGATTTTATCTTCACGAGAAATAATGTATTTGCATCAAGGATGTAAAGTGAGTTTTGAGGCTTTGGTGACCCAGGAATCAGCCTTGTGTGTGTGCCACACTACCTGGGTTTTCCTAGCCTCTCTTGGAGTTTGCATGTTAAATGTGACATGTCCCACCTTTTGGAGCTTGTCAGTGCCATGGTACCATGGTTGGTTTTCCACAGGACGACCCTCGCTGCCTGAACGTCATGGAGTTCGACCGCCTGCTGCGGGAATCCCAGCAAGAGGTGCTGCGGCTCCAGAGGCAGATCGCACTCAAGAATTTCAAGGAGTGTCTGCATCCCTCCAAAATTAGCTCAGGCAGTGCCATGCCCAGTGCTGCTGCACATCTGGGACCGACAAATTACTGCCTCAAAGGTGCACCTCGACCAAAGGAGGCCTTGGGAGACCCAGCGCTGACAGGGAGAGCTCGTAGGGAGGTGAGACAAGTGGGTCAGCGATCAGAAAGTTTGGCTAATTACTGAGTTAATTGCTGTTCTTAGGGAACTTCACTTGGACAAGGTGAGGGCTGTGGTTCACATCCACTGTAAATAGGTGCAGTGCTGGTTTCCAAAGGGAGGGATTCCAGCACCAGGTCTCAGGGTGAGGAGGGATGCGGATGCTGCTGGCAGCCCACACCAGCACAGGGACACTGAGCCACACCAGGAGCTCAGTCCTGCTCTTTTTCCCTAGCACAGGGCTCCCATGCTGTGATTTTCTGCCTAGGAAACCAGGTAATGTTTCTTATTTATCGAATCATACATCGGTTTGGATTGGAGGCATCTTAAAAGTGCATCTCATTCCACCCCCTGCCGTGGGCAGGGATACCTTCCACTATCCCAGGGTGCTCCGAGCCCTGTCCAACCTGGCCGTGGACACTTTCTGGGATGGCGCAACCACAGCTTCTCTGGGCACCCTGTGCCAGGGCCTGCCCACCCTCCCAGGGAACAATTCCTTCCCAATATGCCATCCATCCCTGCCCTCTGGCAGTGGGAAGCCATTCCCTGTGTCCTGTCCATTCATGCCGTATCCAAAGTCCCTCTCCAGCTCTCCTGGAGCCCCGTTAGACCCTGGAAGGGGCTCTAAGGTTTCCTTGGAGCTTTCTCCAGGTGAACACCCCCA
>VYXF01008549.1:0-12008 GCA_013397295.1 Polioptila caerulea
GACACACCATTACATATCAGTAGCCAATCAGAATGCTGAGGAATCACAATTTTCTTCTCCCTGTATATTATCCGTACATTGTCATTCATTCAATTTCATAATAAATCAATGTATATTTCTTTCCATCGCCTGAGTGTTTTGGGATCACTTATATAATTCTCCCCTAAATAAACAAAAGATCACCTGAGAACATGAGGTAAATCTAGGTTTTAAAAATACGAAAATAAAGAAAGCAGATTTCAAGTTAAAAGTATTGAGGAGTTTAGTATAAAGTTTCTATTGGTATTCTAATTTTTAGATAGAAATCTGCTCTGAATCAATGTAAGGAGTCAACCTTGGGAACTATTTGCTGAGGTCCCCCAGTTGATCAGGACCTGTGTTGTGAGACCTAAATGCAAACGCAGTGTTACAGACACAGTCAGATTGCTCTAAGTAGAGGGAAGTAGTCCCTTCTCTTGATCTCCTGGCCATGCTCCTGCTACTCCAGCCCACGGTACCATCAGCCCTCCTAGCTGCCCAGACACTGCTGGCTTCTGCTCAGTTTGGGGTCATCAATGCATCCTGATCCTTTCCTGCTGCGTTTTTCTTAGGGTTTCCTCCTTGACATGTGCAATGGTTGAGGTTTTTCCCCGTTGGATTTTTGGAGGTTTTGGTCAGCTCATTGCTCCAGCCCATCCATGTCTCTTGGGATGGCCACCCCACCCTTGCTCTCTTAACTCCAGTTCCATGTTCCCTCTGAGGCTGCACTGAGCAATCCCTCTCATGTAACTCTGCCAATAAAAGATGTGAAACAGGAGGGTTTTACACACACCCTGCACTGCTCTCATGTGAGCAGTTCCAGACAGAGCATGATCCCTGACCTCGATCCTGTGACCATGACCACAAAAACAGTTGTTACCCACCAGGTTGTCCATCCATCCAGACTGGAAGATCCTAACTGGAATACAAGACTACCATGAAAAGCAAATGCCTTGCTGCTGTCAAGACAAGTGATGTCTCTGCTCTCTCTCATACATCATGCAGTCCTTCTCCACAGAAATCAACCAGGCCCAGGAATGCTTTACCTGGAAAATTTACATGACTGGTCCCACTCATAATCGTTTCTTCCATGTGTATCATGAGGACCAAAGTGGGGCTGTGTGGAGAATATTGTGGAGANAAAATTTTAATTTTGGCTGGTTTAAACATGGGTGCTAAGAAAATTTGAAATAAAATTATAGCCTCGATATTCTGAATATAAACTCTCATGTCTCTTAATCACCTATTGCAAATAAAATCCTCTCAAATTTCCATGTATAGGTGACACCTATGTCTTGCATCTAAAATGCCTTTTGGCTTTCTCTTCCAGAAACAATTGTGATTTATGTACCAATGCTTTTTTTTTTTCTCCAAAAAGGAAATGGTTTCTTTCTTGTAAAGAGTAAAGTCTTGAACATTCTGATTTTTTTTTTTTTCTTTTTTTTAAACAAATTGCTTAATTGGTCACTTGTGTTCCTATTTTTTACTAGCAATGTAAGGTTAAGAAGCTATAACAAAAATTAAATGTGACATTTAAAGTTGTTTATTTATTGAAAAAAAACCCTGTATGTTTTGTTTTCTCTGATGAACCAAATATTGAGTGGGACTGTGGTGTAAAAATACCTACAACTATCTGTCAGTAATATTTTTCTCAAGAGTTATTGATAAATCCTCCTAGTCTACAATAAACTTGTTGCATGTTGCAGAAACCCACAGGTGTACTCTGTTGAGAGTAAAAGCGCTCATTTGGTCATTTTTAGAGCAGATTGTCAGATATGAAAAACATTTCCAAAAGAGACATTTTGAGGTCATTAAATCAGACCTCCACTGGTGTATGTAAATCTTACCTAGGAAAAATTCTCATAATTTACTCTAAATAAAAAGTAGACCTTGCATTAACAAACGAAAAACCCAAAAATACACCAATGCAAGTCTCTCATCCTTTATCTAACCCTGGTGAAAATCTACCTCTACTTTGTCACCACTATTATTATCCATGGCTTTTTGGCCTTTTTTTTAATCCTCCCTCCCTTCATCCTTCAGAACAAGCACTGTGGTGGACAGGCAGATAAATGGAAAAAGGTAATAAAGGGAACTCCCTGATACAGAAAAGTCAATAAAGGTCAATAAGCAGATGTTAGCCTGACACAGCCTCAAGAGCTGTGTCTTTATATACACACATGTAACGGGTCATCCCCTGGAGTTTTTGGATTGTGCTGGGACCACAAATTACAGCAATTTTTGGTTGATACTCCAACCACTTCATAAGCCTTTAGACAGAATATTATATCCAGGGAAGACAGGCTGAGTCACCTTTGCAAAATCCCGAGTACCGAGGGTATTGGAAAGCATGTGCTTCCCATGTCTTTATTTGAGTATAACTTTAACAGTTCTTTACAGCACATGTTTCAGAGGTATTTCTTCATGTTATTATTGTGTTGGTCAATTATCCTCCTTTTTGGTATCTTTAAGGAGCTAACTTAATTTCAGTGACCAAGGAAGCACCTTCTTTTGTGATACAGACTCAGGCTGCCAGAGCACACTGCTCAATCCCTCTTCTGAGCATAATTTCTCCCCAAGACAAATAAAGCCTTTTCTCAGCCTTGGTCTCATGAAATCCTGCTATTGCAGCATCCATTCAGGGAATTGCACTGCCTGCTTTCCCTGCTGCAGCACAGGAAATTTCTGTTTCCACTTCCAGTCACAGCAGCTGCTGCCTCAAAAATCCAGGTTTTACTCCTTGCAGAGAAAAATATGATGTCAGAAGAGCAAAGCAGGGCACTGACCACAGAGTCATCCCAAACACTGATACAAGAATTGCACACTGTTCTTGGTTTCAAGTACCTGAAAGGTTCTACCACCACCAAGGTGATCAGAGAGCTTCGTTGGTGCCAACAGTGAATGAATTAGAATATTCCTAAAGAACAATGGTCCCTGGAGGCTACAGAAGTGCTACAGCAAAGCCACCGCAGACTTTTTGCATGACCACACAGCATTCTGTTGTAATGATGACCTTTCAATTACACCTCATGACATTTCAAGCCAACATCACTCCTTAGACAGTTAATTCCTGCAGCAGTGGGAAGTGATCAGAGACCCACATTTCCAAGAATGAACAGGATTTTAGAAAAGAGGGAGACTGTCCTGGGTTGAGCACACTGTGCTGCCTTCACCAAACATTACTGCAGGTGCCTGCTCCATTTCTCTCAATAGCCTGAGGCCCATCTGGTGTTTCTGCTGCTTCCACCCTGGGGACAAGGCCACAGCACTGACTTTTTTGGTTTTGTTTTTTGTTCTGTTGGTTGTTGTTTTCTGGGAATTTTTAGGGTTTTTTTTTTACTTCTCTGGGAGAATATTTTGTCAAACAAATTTGCCCTAAGCTAACAAGGCCAAGCTCTTTGATGGCAGGGACACAGGAGCTCCTCACCACTGAGGCTTTTCATGTTTCCTGTAACAATTACTTGGATTATAGTCACTGTACTTTTTCCAAGTTAATAAATATTATTCTCTTAAACCGCAGTATCTGCTAATTGCTGTATGGCCATTGAATTGCATAAGCTTTTAAAATCCTCTATCACACTGAGAAAAGGCTGTGCTTGTGAAGCCAGAATTAACAGTCCATGGTAAAAGCAAAATGAGATTAATTTTGGCCATTACAAACTTGACTCTTAAGGGAGGTTCATCCCACCCCAGGAACTTCTGGGGACTGCACAAGGTACACCAGTGATCTGAGGCAGGGGAATTCAAACAATTTTACATGGTTTGGACCTCTGCTCACTCATGAGAGAAATCAAGCCCCATGTATAAATCCTAGCCTGTAATAAAGTCACAAAACTGTTTGCTAATTATATACATCTAAGCACACAGACACAGTAGATGTTGACCATCAACCACTTATGTTCAAAAGACAACATAAAATTCAGACTTTAAGATACTACAAAAAAAGAAACTGTCTGGAAAATTATGTGTTACAGAACCACAACAGCAGCAGTTCAGATGCAACTATGCAACAATGTGCTTTTATGTTTCTAATATGGTATTTTCCCTCTGTTTAGACCAGTGAATGATTATTATTTTGGTTGGCACTATGGTAGACTTTTGTGAATCTGAGAAAATAACCTCCCTAAACACATAACAATGATTGTTAAATTCAGTTGGCCCAGAAAAAATGGCATCTGCTTCAGCTTTGGTTCTTGGCTTACAGGGTGTTTCCCACTCTTCGTGTCAAACATAGGATTCTAGCTTCACATTTTATTTTTACCAATGTTGGTATCAAAACAATTAAAATATCTTTTAAGATATGACATGGGAAATGTCAAGATGATTCCTTTTATTCTTTACAGAAATTGTGCAGACCGAGTGCAAAGAACCAGGCTCAGATTCCTAAATACTTGGAACTGCCTAATGTATGCACATATGTCATCTTGATTTGCCTTGATTCAGCCATGGAATCTAAGTTTCCATCTCCCCCTCAAAGAAACTCTTGAAAAATAAATTTTCCAGTTAACTTAAAGATCTTGAAAGGGACTGTATGAACCCCTGAGATGTCAAAAAGGGAAAGTGATTCATCAAGATGATGGTTTCTCCAGAAGAACCAAAGATTCTGTTGCAGTTTGAGCTGACAGAGAACATTGGCAAGATACAAGGAGCAAGCCTGAACCTGGCCCTAGATGAAAATTAGACTTGGCATAGAACAGCAGGACAGGTTAATGAAAGTTGGTTGACATTATTTGTGGAGAGGGGATGAACTTGCCTCAATTTCCATAATGCCTGGGAATTCTGATTTATGATTTTGGGTTTTTTATTCCCCCTCCCTGCCTTTTGTTGAGGAAAAAGCTCACTGGTGAATGTGCATACCTTTGAAAAGGAGGGAGGACTCTTTATGGCACTCTCTCACACAATCAAACCTCATTTCCTTCTCAATTTGCTGAGCCACTGTCTCCAGTAATTGCAATTGGACTGTCAAAACTGTTGGCATCTTGAAATAATAGAATACTACCTAGTATCAATCTCATTTCATATTCCTGACAGAAAGCATGATTTCCCTTTGTCTGTCCCATTTGCAGTAACAAACTGCATGATTTCCATTTGCACTAATAATTTCAACACACACAGTTGGCTGGCCAGTGTTTAAGATCTATTTCTTTATTCTTACAATGATATAAATGTTATTTAATATCTGAAAAAGTACTTAAGGCCTCCAACACTTTTATTTTGCTTTTAAAATAAAAGAATAAAATTTATTTCATTGGCCTGGATCAATATAGAAAAATTGCTGAAAGCTTAAGGAAATGAAGTGTTATCTTATGTTGGGTTAAACCCAAATGAGACAAAGCTGAGAATATTAAATCCTTTCAGTTTACTCCTAACTAGTATTTGTTCCAAATAGCGAAGAGTTCTTTCCTGCACACTTGAGATGGAACTATCTTTTTAATCTTTTCACATATGAGCTAAGATATACATCTTAGAGCTATTTCCCTATTGCCCACATGCCAAAAACTTTTGGTCTTTCACATTTAAATCTCACAGTTTCAAAAAGGGAGGCTTCACATTTCAAATGAGAAGAAAATGTTAGATCATGTCAATCAACATAATATTTGGAAAAGAATATTTTTTCAAGTGGAATATGACGGATTTATCCAAGAAGAAAACTCCAGAGAAGGGCTGTAAATGTAAAGTCACCTTTAACTGTTCTCAGAGGAACAGTTCTCTTTCCCTTGGCTTCTCTCCATTCCAGCCCCTGGACTATGTGGGGTCCATCTCAGCATCTCATCCAATCTATCAGCATCTTTTACTGGAGGTCCAAAACTGTATACAGCACCACAGATGTGAGTTTGAAGTGCCAGGCACAGGGAAATGTTTGTGTCTCATGGTCTACTCTCTGCTAACTACATGATCTAGTCCAGCTCTGTACACCAGAGAACACTTTCTCCCTCCACTTAACAAAACCTCATATTGTTTTAAAATTTTGTTTTCAGAACAAAATATGCATTTCAAGCACTACTTTATGCTCCTATACTCAACATCTCCTTGAAGCCAATTTTTTCCAATTAGCTGTTTCACTACAGCACATAGACTATGTCCTAAAGATGACTAACAAACGGAATTTTTTAAGCATGAATGGAATATTAGATTGGTTTTCATCTACCTGTTGTATAGAATAAGAGACTTGATTAATTAAGAACACATTTCCTTATTTCCAGTTTTGTGAAAAAACAATCAGAAACTCCTATCTGATGGCAATTTCTACTTTGGCTGAGCAAATGTTGGTTTTAAATATATTAATGCATTTATTAAAACAGATAACCACACAGTCTGTAATCAGGGAAAAAAGAAATCTCGAATGACCTATGAGACCCTTCTGTTAGCATTAAGAGCATTTCCTCCTGAAAGGAACCTGTTTCTACTACATCATGTTATTCCCCTTTGTCACAATAACTGTCACAGCAGTCTCCCAGGCCTGACTTTTGGAAGATTTACAGACAACACCCCCTGACTCTTTACTGAGCTAAAAACTTTTATGTGATCAAAACCACCTAATCAGGTTGCTGCTCTGACTCAGATGACCCTGCCTGTTCTTCTCAGAAATGCCACGGCTGCTGCAGCGTGTTACACACACAGAGCTGAGAAAAAGTCAGACCCTGCTGCACTCTTTGAATAATCATACAGTGGCTCATGGCCTGGAGTTCAGCCTGAGAGACCCCGCCAGTGCAAAATGCCCACCAGTGTTGAAAGACGTTGTTGGCATTCCCACATTTGAAAATACTTCAAGTGTGAGAATATCCCATTACTTTCCATTTTAATGACTGCAAAAATTAATATGAACAATTTTGGCACCGGTTTTGTTCCTTGTCTGAGTACAAAATGCTGTAAAAGAGTGATTGCCAAGCAGTATTTTTCATTACCTCCAATGAACAAAATTATCCTTCTCCAAATGCCAAGCTTCAGAGGATTTCATGAGACCTCATATTTCCCCCTTTTCTATTTGGCCAGCACATTTCTGCAGTATGAGATCCACCACCCCTGCTGAGCACTATTTTCCCTTTTTCACTTCGTGATGGCTGAATCCCCAAAACAGCACAGAACAGCACATCCTGGGAGGAAAACCACGGCATATTTGGGCATACTGAGCTGTCCCTGAAGGGCCACTGCACTAGCTCAGTACTCCTCACAAGAGGAAAGTTTTTTGGCCTCCCCTTGCATGCTGTGTGCTGTAGCTGCCTGCCATCTCAGCAGCCCTCAGCTGGCCCCCCTCCAATGGGTCAGTGCCTGTCTTGTCCCCAAAGCCCCACACAAGCTGGGTCCCTGAGGGTCTGGCAGCGGGCAAGGCCACTGACCCAGACCCACCAGCTGCACTCTTGCTAAGGCAGCCCAACAGGTCCTTGGCATTGCTGACATCTCTCTGCCTCAGTCACAGGGCTGCTAAAATAGCACAAACTCCTCTCCCAGCACAGTAATATCAGCACATGTTCAGTATGACCCCAGCTCATCTCAGCTTTCGAGCTTAAGAATCCAATTTTTGAGGGGGCCCCGTGGATCTGGCAATGTTTTAGCATTTCCCAGGTCTCATATTAAGTACAGGGGCAGAACACTTTGTTTTTTCTTCCCCCTGTATACACAGAGTGCTTCCACTGTCTGTGCCAAGCAGCAGGATGAAACTGTGATAGACACCCCAGAACCAAATACTGAACATTTGCATATCAGATCTTCCCATCCCTAAGCCTGATCTCTATTACAGACACAGGGACCTCAGGGAAAATATTCTATTTCTCTGTGTTTAGTTTTCCAGCTGTAGAATTAATATTACAGTATCTTCTTATTTCTTAATTTCTGTCTCATGTATTTAAATTACAAAATCCAGTCTTGGAATTATTTCTAACCTGTTACTTGACAAGTCGCATGAAATATGAGAATTAGAACAACATCTACTCGAGGCAAACAATGCAAAGAAGAAAATTAGCCCTATATTGACATTTATAAAGTTTTAGCAATACCACACTGCTGGCTCTGGTTTTGATTAGGCAGCATACTTGTTTATGGTCCTTTTGACAAACCTTTGCTGAAGCAGACATATACATTTTTTCCCTACGTATTTCCATTGCCTTGTGTGCAATTTTGGTGGAATGTCCTTTCTCAGAAAGGACAAATTCACCTCCATTCATCTACAATTCATTGAGAATTCAACATGGGAAATTTCCATAAGTGCAAAATGAATCTCTTTGACCTCCAAGTCCCTCACAGAATAAGTTTTGAGTCTGAAGATATAGGATTAAGAGAACTGGGAAAGCAAATCTCACTACATTTCACTTCCTGACATGTTAAAATACAGATAGATATTTTGAATATGTTTTTGTGATAATTGTTCATATTTATATATACACACAACCCTTATTTACAAGTGAATCTTTTGCGAGGATGGAATTGTCATTTTGATGACTAATCTCACAAGGAACATTGAAAAATATCTCATGTCAAAAAAAAAAAAATCAAAAGTCCAAACATGACATCCAACAATAACATCAGAAAAACTTTGGTCATATTTCACCAGAGTCATCCCAAATCACAGTGCTGTAAATGAATCATAGAATAAGACTCCCCTACCTGCTGCCTCTCTTGCGTGTAGGACCAAGATCAAAAATGTTTGGAGTTTGCCAGCCCCAGGGGAAATGTCTGTGTGGTTTGGACAGTTCACCTGATCTTCATCTCTCTTGGTTTCCCCACCTGAAAAGAAAAGTGCAAAGGTTTCCTCAGCAGAAGTAGTTAAGTAACACAGTTCAGCAAGACCTTATATGAGCAACAGATGCACAAACCCAGCAAATGAAGGTAATTGATAATCCTAATAATTTAGGGGAAATAACAATGACATACTTAATCTAGCAAACTAGCTAGCTCTCAAAATGTTTGATATTGACTCTAAGTTCAATAATTATCTTAGAAGTTATGATACTACACAGAACAAGATCTGCATGTCTTGACATAAAAATAATATGCCTTTTTTTTTTTTAGAATGCAAAAGATTTTGCCATTATAGCAGTGGAAGGGCACCTCTGGAGTGGACAGAGTGTCCAGCAGGGATGCCACTGCTGCTGGAGTCTCCCAGCTCAAGTGGTTGAGCACAACACCCTATGTCACAAATACCATTTTAGTTATGCCTATATTAAACAGAATTTAATTACACCTGCAAGCATGCAGCTATGAAAAATGAGAAATAACCCTGGCTTTGTGACTGAGTGACAAGGAACACAGAATTCTGTACCAAAGAGCTTTGTGTGCTCTGGCCAGGAAGGGTTATGTGCCTGCATTTCAGGTGCTGCCCAGGGAAACCCATGGACTTAGAGCCAAACACCTAATGAGACAATTATGCCCTCAGAGGGTCTTTGCCTTTAATCTCATTCAATGAGAGGTGGGGATGCATTTTGTGCTGCAACAGAGTGAAATGTTTTCTCCTGCTTTCCCTTCTTTCTTGCATGACAGCACCATCTGTTTATAAATACATCACTGGAATGACAGTGCTCTGATCATGTACTAATATAATACATCATCAAAGTGCCATCAGTGATGATCTAATGATGTATTAGAAAGCTGTTTATCAAAACCCTGTTGCTCTGATGATGTATAGGTGCAATACATCACTGGAATGTCTTGCACCGGTGGCACTGCACTGATATAGACCTTGTGGGGAAAAATGGGTCCTGCAAGGATTCACCCAGGGAATGAAATGCAGGCAGACAAAAAAAGGACAATGAAGGAAATGCACAGTCAAATGTGTAAATGAATTAGATTCAGGAAGCATCAAAGGTGAGGAGAAAGTGACAGAGATTTTGGACAACTGAGTTTCTAATGAAATTGGATTCATCAGCTGCAGAGACAGAAATTTGGTCACAGTATAAGTGGAACAGAAGGAAAAAGAACACCAAAAAAGACCCAGATTATTTACAACGTGTTCCACAGCTCAGATCCCAATTCTCTTTCACCGTTTCCTCTAATTCTTTAGTGCAAGGAGGCTCAGAAAATAAACAACTGGGTTTAAGGTATGAAGTAGAATAAGAGTAATTGATCCAGAAAGCCCCATACGCCTCACAAATTGAGATTTAGGACACTTCAGTTAAAACTCTTCATTGTTGAATTCTTTGTTGGGTTTTGGGGTTGTTTTCATTTGGTTTTTTTCTCTCTTTCCCCCAGGCTGACCATGCATTTCCAACTGCATCCTCCAAGTGCAGCACCTTGCCTTTGTGACCAAAGCACTGTTGGATAAGACACAAAGAGATAAAACAGAGGAGCTGGGGATGACATAATGAAGTGTCAGTCAAAGCTCACTGCCCTTCCTTCCAGTTTACTGCTGAGCAGGAGGTTAAATGAATCACAGGATACATGATCTAGGATTTTATTAATCAACACAAAACAACTCTTTAGCCCCCACCTCTCCTTTAAATGAGTGAATGGATTCTGCTTGATTTTTTAATGGATCTCCTTAAAAAGAGGATCCATATCAGAAATAACTCTTCATTGCTAAGAAAAAAACAAGACTGAAGCATGAAGAATGCAATGGCTGCTCCAGCTGAGAAGTTCCCCCACCTTTGCACTTAAATAATGAGAAATTTCTTGGGATTGTTTTGTTGTTTGGGTTTTTTTTATACAGGACATTTTTCTTACAGACAGGCAGGAGGCAGCTGGGTTTGTTTTGCAGGTACAAAGTGGGTCTCATAAATTTTCAACAGCCATCATAGTAACAAGCCCATTTTACTTTTTTCTAACCTCATCATTACGCATTTCAGAGGTTCTTCACAGGCTCACAAAGCATTTTTTAACCAGTGGACAAAAAATGTCTTCAAGTGACCTCCAATGGAAAAAATGACCAGGAAAGGGCAACTCAGCATCCCCTTTTGGCAAGCCCAGGCCATGCCTTATCACTGGCAAGGCTTGGAGGTGCAGGAGACAGTTGTGCTCCTTCCACAGAATGGCCATGGGCCATTTCTGAGCTGGAGTACTACAAAATTTAAGGCCATACAAAATTTGTATGTACAAAAACATCAGAGTGTCACATTTTCAGTGTGTTCCTAGGAGAAGAAGGTATAAGTTAAAAATTAAAATCCCTAAAAGAGTCTAAATTTGGAACATGATAAACTAACTAGCTTATTGTCTCTGCTTTTTACTATCTTCATTCTTCTAAGCCTGTGAGGAACATGTCAAAGGTACAGAGCTGTCAAAAATCAGTCTGCTAAGTTTACCAACTCAGGACAACCAACATTTTTCCATATTAAACAACAACAAAGGAGATTTTTCAACAGATGTTGTCATTTTCTGTTCATGAACACTCTTGAAAAAGAGCCTTTCCTGACTTTGTCACTCAAAATTACCTGTTCTTTCTCCAAAGCAAATTATTCTCTCTCCATGGACTGCTTAGTTACAAAGTGCAAGCAAATTTCACAATTCTTTCTGCAATGTATTTGTCTAGAATATATCATTTAGCAGGTGCATATTTGAAGTTCTCTGAGGGACAGCAAAGAGCAGAGATCATGCAATCAGGAAAAGAAAGAACAAAACTGCCACGTCTCATGTACCCAACATACATTTCTGCAACCAAGTACACAATGCTAACTTACCCACAGATCACTCTGTTTCAGGAAAGATTTATTGATTCAGGCTCAGGTTTTGCAGACATTTAAGAGAACCTGATTTTCAAAGACAAAGTCAGTTCTTTTCCCCAGCTTCAAACCTGAGAATTTGGATGTCAAAACCAGAATACTGAATACGAAAACTCAGCCCTTCATGCTCAGAGAAGGGGAACACAAATACTTTGTGAGCTTTGGAAAACTGAAATGTAAGCACATGGCCTCAAAATGTAAAGCTGAAATCCTTACTATGTGTTTCATCAAGCCTATTTTCAACAGCTTCATGTATCAGTGACAGAACAACCCTTAGTGTTCAAGAGCCTAGAGAAAGGTGATATCTTCTATAAGTTCAGTTGATTTAAGGCAAAAAAAAAAAAA
>VYXF01008549.1:12058-114277 GCA_013397295.1 Polioptila caerulea
AAAGAAAACCTTTGAAGTTTTGAGCCTCCCCATGAAGTTTGAAGTTTATCAGGCAGTCACTATTTCAAATGGGAATTCTGCCACTCTACAGGCTGTTCTACTGCACAGACTAACCCTGCTACAGAAGCTACTTGGAAAGGCCTGGACTATTAGAACTGGATGGTAGAGAGAGGGTTTGGTTTTCATATCTGATGCCCGTGAAAAATTTTCCCAAGACAGACAGGAGCATTTGTTTCAGTTTCACTTTAAGGTGCCAGTTTGAGACTCTGGGGCTGTCACAATTCATAAGAACACTCACTCCTGTGGCTGTTGACCCTAAAGAAGTCTTTAAATGTTCTGAAAGTGAGAATTGTACAGAAGTATTGTGTCTTTATTCTAAGGGCAGGAAAAGAACAATTACCTGGATGGAATGATTTGTGTGATCTGTTGGAGGCCACTGAGCAACTCTGAGCTAAACTGGAAGACAGAACTAAGCCAGGTGCAATAACAATCTTGTTAGGACTCACACTTCTCACAATGATTTTCACCTGGGGCCACTGCAAAGATGAAGAGCATGAGCACTTTCCAGGGAGGAAGTAGGTGTTTCTTGATTTAACTTCTTGGTTCTCTGACAGAATGTTTGATTTAAGAGATGTGTTGAAGACATGGATTCCAACAACACAGAGATTTGAAGGTTGGAGGGGAACTCCTAAAGAGTTATGGCAACTTGCCCAGAGAAACTATCAGTCACCCAAAGAGATGTCACACTGCCTTTTCCTGTCAGTGTCACCTGCTGTAACAGCATCCTGTACATCATCTTTCAAGTGCTGAAACTGAAGTATTTAACAGCAGGTATATTAGGAAATAGCTCCAGAGACACTTATTGAGCCTGGGCCTTCAGGACTTTCTTCTGCCATGCTATGCCTCACCTGAAATTATGATCATCACACAGCCTAAAGGTTTCTATACAACAACTATGAATAGAATTGTGTGGATTTTCTATTTTAGTGTTCCTCCTGAATAGACACAGCATGAGCAAGGCCACAGACACTTCTTGACACCAGACCTGTGCCCCTATGCCCTTAAAGCCCTGAAGAACTCAATACCCCAGCACCCAGCTGGCAGGGAGGCCCTGATGCTGGGCTGGGATGGTTTGAACACCAGCCCTGGCAGGGAGATGAGCAGCCTGAAAACAGGGGCCAGCATCAACCAGGATTTTTGCAAGGGCAGCAACACATTGACGGGCTAATTAATAATCAACATCTGCCTAATAGTGTAAAACTGGAATTCTGATAGTTCTAAAGCAGCCAGGATCCATGGAAAAGTGGGGACAGTTACATGGCAAACTCTGAGACTTCTGGAATACCAACAATTGCCAGCATTAACAAAGGCACAAGACAAACAATGCTCCAGGAGTCTGAGCTGCCTGACCATTGAACTAAACTGTGCTGAGTGTGTCTAACTTTTTGTCATTAATTACCAAGAGAGCAGAATTCTAGGCAGGATTGAGGCTTTAGTTAAATAAATGGAAAATAGCCAAGCAGAAGGCAACACTTGTAGAACAGCTTTGTAAGGGGTTTTTTCTTCCTTTTAGAAAAATCTAGAGGCATACGACAACTTCACATGCAACAGAATCAATGATTTACCACCTCATTTCATTTTTAATTTAATGGTTCTGTTCATTCATAAAATAGAAATACTACAAGGTGAAACATGGACTGAAATTTAAACACCTCATTAGAGTTACATATTATTTTGTCTACCAAATATATTGCTTTGTCAATGAAACATGCTGGTTTATGCGAGATCTCTACCAGGCTGTTACTTTACAGTTATTTGTTTGGGTTTGTTATTACTCTGCAGTTCCCTGATCTACATGTATATAATTTGGTTTATGTGTAGCACACTCAATGATATTATAATGATTTGTAAGGTATTTGTATTGATTTCGCTTTACAAAAAAGTCAATGCAATTAATCATAACAAAAGGAGACCTAATGCAATCTTGTGAGTTTCCTCCATAGAAAAACTTATTGAAAAGAGATGGGATTCAGAAAAACATCTCAGTTTTCACATTTCAGTTTGGCTTGAAAAAATGTGATTGCTGAAAGTATCTGATCAATATTTGTCATTTCTGATTTGTCATTTCATAATAGTTGCAGATAAAATTCATTGTAACACAGAACTGAAGACTACCAAGGTAATTAAGTGGATGTATATAATCCATAAAAGTCCTATAAAAAAATGAATTCTCAGGTTTCCAATCCTTTGAAGATAGAAATTACAGTATTAAAACAAATCTGAATCTAATGAATGCAGAAAACAGTTTGACTTCTATGAAATTGCTCTTTTGTTCAAACTACTTTTTCTTCAAAACTTTTCAGCAACTTCCCACTTAAGCCAAACACCCGACTGAACTTGAAAGATCATGGCAAACTGGAATTTTAAACACAGGAAAAAACCCTGATGAATGTGCCAATAAGCTTGCATTTAATAATAAATGAAATCTCTAATAAGTCTGCTAAATAATCACCTGGTTTATGTAGCTCTGTGCTCTGGCAGTTATTACAGTGCTGGGGCTGATGAAAGCACTGCAGACAGAGCAGGAAGCCAAAGGATTCCGAAAAAAATCAGAAAAATGGTAAAAATCAACACCAATCATACACGTGCTGCCCTTCTATGTAACAAACCAGTGCTCAGGAGTTCACATTTGGCACCAACATGGCTCTGCCAAATTCCCCAGCCTCGTCTGCCTGGGTGAGTTTTTCCTCAGATAACGAGAGCTATTGTCAGACTGGCTCTTGTTCTCTTGAGCTGCAGTTGCAGAGGGGGTAGAGGAACAAACTTGTCACCAGAGCAGCACATGTGCTGGGAGGGAGTACAATGTAAACAAGGCAAGGTGAAGCTAAAGGTAGCTTTTGCTAGCAAGAGATGACAAATTAAGTTTTAGTGAAAATAATACTGGTCAGCCTCTCAGCAAAACCAAAATCCATAAATGAAGGAACAGCAAACAGAAGCCAGGTCTTTTCCCAGGATTTATCTTGTTATGGTGCCAGCCAGAATCAAGTCAAATGAATCAGTTGAAAAAGCTGGTTATTAGTTCAAGATTCATCTCGTGCCAGGGAATAAGCCAGATGATCTATTTTGCATGCACAACCCCTTCCCCAAAATTCCTGTGCTCTCCAGCTGCTCCCAGTTTTCTCCAAGACCTTCTCTGAAGGGTCAGCAGCCCCTCAGACCAGCCCAAGGGCTGTGTCCCCTGTGCCAGGTTTATAAATGGCAGCTAGGGCAGGAGCTGCACTCCTCTGTCTCTGTCCTTGGCCTGGCCTCTCCCTGTGCTTGCCCTGTCCCTGTGCAAAAACCTTCAAGAGCTAAAACCCACACCCCCAGCAGAGCCAGACAGTTAATCCAGATTTTAATGCCACTCCACTATTGCCATAAAAGATGCATATAACTGAACAAGAACTGAGGGATGTTTTCAAAAATTACATGTAAACTGCCTTTCCAAAGCTCAATTTTACCTTCTTTTTCTGTTGAATGGAGAATTGCCAAGCTTTTCAACAGCTTTCTCTAGGCTGCCAGGAAACTGAAATATCAGTAGTTGAAACCCCAAAATACATTTAGCTAGTTAGGGCTGTGCAATAACAAGGACGTGTTAAATTGGTTTTGCTAGGAGCATTTATTCTACTGAAAAATAATAAAGACAGTATTTGCAACTATAATAAAAGTAATAATAACGGTGACAAGTTCCACCTGTTGCACTTCTCATAAATTGGAGCTTCTGTAAGTCTATCAGAATAAAACTGGATTCCATTTTGGGATATTTTCGTGAAAGCAATACAATTAACAGCTGGATCAGCAAATGAGAGATAATCAGCTATTTTCTTTTTAATGCAAAACCCAATGTAAACCAGTATTACTGGCATGCACTATGCAACAACACTTTTTGGCACATCAAAATCAACATAAATCTAAAATGCTCTACAAAATAATCCACATATTTATGCAGAATGAGTAACCTTCACTGAAAATATATTTAACAGAAACCAAAAGAACTCTCTGACACAACAGTGTGTTACATCTGTAAATCCATGTACCTTCTATACTGTATCATCTAATAACATCAAACAATGAGGTTTTTAAGCAAAAGCAAATTTTACCCCTTAAAAGTTGATCTATTTCAAGCAAACATTTCTCTCTCCAGAACACCATCAGGTACTAACATGGACAACACTGAACACGTGTTAAAATCTGCTGTACAGAAGAAAAAAATTGAGCCCTGCACATGGTAGGTGCATAATTGCTGATCACCTTTGGGACCTTCCTACAGTCCTACACATTATTTTGAGATTCAGATGCCCTTTGGGTTAGCCATCCCCTGAACTCCCTGGTAACTGACTTTCCATTCTGCTGGAAATGATACAGCTACAAAAGGGCTGTAGCTAAAGCCACCACACAAAGCAACCTCGAATTTAAAAAAATGTTCATTTCTCACAGCTGAAAAGCTTTAGTAACAGAGTCCCTTCCAAGGAGAATAACTGCAAGCATAAAATTTTCAAATGGATAAATTGAGATATGGGAAACCAAATTAACCTTCTCAAGACCTTAATGAGCCCATGTGAGCTTTATGCTTTCCCAAACCAAAAACTAAATCAGTTTTCATGTACTTCAGAGCAAGAACAACAATGAAAAAAATAATTTACGAAGTCTGTTTAAAACTCAACCAAAAATATAGGACCTCATCCTCCTGCAAGTTTGGGATTATCCCTGATATTTTCTAAATGAATTCATAGACTTCACCATATCATCCTTGATTTATGGTTTCAAAATCGTTAACCTAAGCAATGAAGCAGTGAAATAATAATAAAACGTTATTCTTGCCACAGCAAACACCTAAGCCTAATTATTAATATTATTTTTTTAGCAACACCCCAATGATATTCTGATTTCTAGCAGCAATCTAGTGGGTGAGTGGTGGGGACAATTTATCATGGAAGAAGGAAAAATGGTACACGCTGTCACATCATGTATCATAGAAGTATCAAAATTGCTATGGAAACTGTGCACTTTTTATAGAGTAGGCACATAAAATTCACATAATATGTCAGAGAATAAGTTATTACTGTCCTGAGGCTGTAATAAGATCTACACCCTTATTAGTGAAAAGTTTTGACAGATTTTGTTTATAATGAATACTGGTAGCCAATGAGTTTGAGTCAAAGTCACCCTTTTTTGACCCATCCACTTGCTTTCAGGTTTCTGTCTCTCTTAGATACAGGGAGAGTGCAGGGTAATATAATTTCCAATGGTTATTAGAGTCCATTAGAGTCACTTGTGATACGACAGGGAAATCACCCATATTCAAAATTATTAGGAGGAAATACCATCTTAGTTCTGGATTTTATTTTTGTATTATACAGACCTACTATCGGTGTTGTTTACATTTTGTTGCTGAAGAAACAGAGCAGATAATTTAGGATTCATTTGATAAGGCTACAAAGAGAAAGATCTAAGTTTTAGCACAAAATTGTTTAAAGCATTTCCTGTGAAGAACCTAAACACTGGAGCCCTTTGCCACCCTGATCTCCGTGTGACAGGTTTCTCATTGATTGACAGCATCTCTGATGGGTTAGGTTGGAGAAAAATGAGCTTGTTTAGGAGAGCAGAAGATACTACAATTAGGTTTTTGCAGTCCAGTGAAACAGTGACTGCTAAAGGAAAGAGGAGAAAAATGGTAGCACGTGTAACACCCTGGGGTGCAAGGGTACATTTATCACCTTGTTTTGTATGACACACTGGATGAATGTTGATGAAGATTGTCAGCACCAATGTCAGGGAAAGCAATTCCATGAATAAGAGTTTGTGTTAAAAGACTCTTCACCAGGAGGAAATTTGATGTTATTACTTTAATAAAATAACCTACAAAATGGAGCAAAGCAGTTAACTGCAGATAAAGATAATCTTTTAATATTTTATTTTAAATGTGGACTCCTGTTTAGCGAAGACCATGCTCTTGTGGTAAGCATAGAGCAACCAGACTGAAACCTTAGAAAATAATAAAGGTTTTTAGAAAAGCCACTGAGCACACTATGAGCAGCAGCAATGAGAAGTGCAAGACTGCACCACGTGTAAATGTTATGTTTACATTGCTTACATAGTCTGTTGATGTGTGATGGATATATTACACTGTTCTACAGTAGTCCATTGTCATTAAACCACACCCTATCAACTAAAAAGAATTTTAATTCATATAGAGCATCTTCAAATGACATAGGAAATACCTCCTAGCAACCTGAATTTTTGAAATAATTACTGAGTCCTACAAATAACCCATCACTGTCCATTGAAACAACAAAAACAAGCTACACTCAGCAATTAAAAAAAACCCCAGACAACAGAAAACCCAAGACAAACCAGAAAAAAACAAACAAAAAAACACCCCTCAAACAAACAAAAGAGGATGAATTGATGTACTCCCAAATTTCTTCAGTAGAAAAGCCACTGAAACATCAACCTTTTGAATATATTCTGGGGTGAAGGTGAGCCCACCCAACCGCAGGCACGCACTCGAGCAATTCTCTGTCTCATGTTCACCTTTGGCCAGGGAGCCCAGGGCCCCACAGACCTCAGTGGTGCAAGGGTTCCTTCACTTTCCCCCTCACCTTGCCATGGTGGGCTGCACCTTCACCCTTTCCCTCTGCCACCTCCCTTGCAAGGCACGAGCAAGATTGGGTGTTTTACTTGAAAGGGCCTCCACAGCGTGACAATAAAAGGAAATTAAACACTCAGAACTGTTTCTCCCAAGGTTACAGTGCAATCAGGAGAAGGGCCCAGCTCTGCCCCAAGCCCAGTTGACCCCACCACCTCCCAATGCCAAACATGCCCTACACTGGGGGTGTTTCCATGGGCTACTGTGAGACCAGGGAGAGGGGCTGACCCCAGTGTCCACACGTGTGTCGACACTGCTCTGAGCTCTCAGAACTTGGAGCTTCCCCTCCAGCCTGCAGCAGTCAGGCACACCTGAAGGGACAACCACTGGGGAAGGCCAGCTCTGCATTAACAAGGAAGGATTGATTTGTTTTGACCATGAAATCATTGAAACTTCCATTGGGTAAGGATACCGCAAAGATGAAACCAGGGATTTGATTTTTGCATGGAACTTTTACAATTAAATTCTGAAAACTTAGCCTATTTTTGACTAGCTGTGGAAAGACAAACTTTTGAGACAAACTGCTTCATCGAAATGTCATTTTAAGGATCATAATTTTTATGGATGTCATACTTGCATGTATCTATACCCTCTATTAAATGCACAGCATACACTTTTCAACATATTTAAGGATATTTAATGAGTTTAATAAACTTAAAGGGATGTTATATCTGTTCACTCCGTAAAGATTGTTTATTTCAGGCAATAAACCATTTTGAAATGAGTAATATGACTTTTAGAATTATGACTATCTCGTTCAATTAGTTTCTGTAATTACTGTCATTCCACACAGTATATGCAGTACTAAAGGAGAGAATACATTTTGAGGAATTACATTGTAGGTGTACAACAGTTACTGTTAATGAGCCATAAACTTTAGTCCCTTGCTCTGTAAATTCATGCCAGTGTAAAATAATTTGGCAAAATAAGTCCACAGTTGCAGCTGGACAAATACTGTTGTATTTTATATTTTCTGAGATTATTATCCTTTAGCACATTTCATACCATTTATTTTTCCTCCGTATTTTAAAACATCATCCTAGTTCTAAATATATTGTGAGAGATGCAAGCAAGATCTAAACAGTGCTGAATTCTCCCTGCTCAACTGCATGTTACCTGGACTAAAACAGAATTTATAAGACACTTTCACTTTCACCCTGTTTTGCCTTATCTCAACTTCAGAGATAATAAAGGACTAATTAAACACAATCCTAGATTTTCACAACTCATTGATTTAGATTTTGTTTACATGAGCAAGTGGCACAGGTCAGCAGGAGCAGAGATAGAAAGGAAGCAGTGCTGAGGCCCAAACAAAAACCATTGGAAAACTGATAATTCCAATGAATAATTTTTAACTTGGAGTTCATGTTACCCAGTGCCTTTCAACTGGGAATACTTCCCACTTCACAAGATAAAGTTTGTTGCATTTTTCTGACAGACCCTCTTAGGAAATATGTATGTCTGCCAGGTTGTGGAGCAGGAAGGTCATACTAAGAAAGAGAAAGTATTCATTGCAAATACCATCATTTGCAGGCTGCCCATAAAATAGGTAAATAATAATACTACAGCAGAAGTTTGGAATTGTCTGGCATCTCCAGAACCCAGCTCTGAACAGCCAGACCCAACAATGATGAATGCTAATAGAGATTGATCTGTTACACACAGACCATGATAAAAATATTCATCATCTTAAAAAAAAAAAATTAATTAGGGTGCTGCCATGTCACCCAAAGGAAAAGCTTTGATCAGTATTTTCTTTGTTTCCAATTCAAGCAATCACTACTGACAAATTAAAATTAGTGAAGACCAACAACCATATTCTCTGCATTAACATCTAAAGTGAAGTTGTATTTTTCTATTGCTATCGCTTTGTGTGTGGGATACCTCAGACTGAAATCCAACTAAAGATAACTTTTAGTGGATCTTTTACCCTGTGCTACTGCAATAGCAAGAAACATGGTTAGCATTGTAAGGCTGTACCCTGTCACCTTTAAGTTTTCCTGAAAAGCCCAAAGCTTCCCAGAGCTGCTTTAGTTGCTCACCACAAACTATTTATTCTCTCTTCAGACTGGGAAATTCAGGATAAAGGCCACTTCTCCAATATGTGAAATGCACTTTGCCTGCTCTCTAAAGAAACAAGGGCACAGTCCCCAGCAGGAATCTTGCAGCACAGGGTAAGACAGGCAAGCAAGGATTATCAAAAGTAAACAACTTAAGAAGAAGGACCCACCTCTTGTGTTCATGCTGTAGGTCACACCCTGAGAGACACCCAGCTCCTGAGGATGGATACCTGGCTATCTTTGCCAATCCATCCATTGTAAATGTGATACTGGATAAGAAAAACACCTGTCACTTTTGAAAACCTTAGTCACAATATGCAAGTTTATGTGACACCTTCATTTAACTGAATCCACTTGCTCTCCTGGTTTTTATGAGATAGTTCTGTTGGTATCAGAGGTAACCAAAAGAACTGGGATAAGGCAGAGGCACTGTCAGTATCAAACAATTTAAATGACTACAATTTTGTGGTTCTTCAGAGTTTCAGAGTCTAAGACTTTGGGCTTTGTTTAAATTCGATGATCGACAGAGTAAAATTAAATTTCCGTGCATTTAGAGTTCATTCGAAAAAGAGAAGGAAATCTGGAACATTTTCCCTTTATCATGGTTTAGATAGCCATTTTAATGGAGTAACTTAGCTTTCTCCAGATGTTACACAGTTTCAAAACAATACCTTTTTAATGTCTATGTTACTGGCTCTAGGGCAATTGTTATGTCATTCAGCAGCTTTATGTGGAAGGACAAAAGACCAAGCTGCAGCTTTGGATACTCTGCCTAAGGAAAAAAGGACCTGGCTTTGCTTTGTTTCATTTAAAATTAGGATGCCACTCAGGAAGATAGTTATAAGCATGTGGGAGGGGATGGATGGGAAAAGTCAAGAGAGCAGATTCTTGAATGATCTTTAAGCTACCTTGTTACCACAAACAAACCTCAACGTCTCAGCCTTCACAATAGAGCTGATAAAAGCACATTTAATTTCATTAGTGATTACATGAGTGGGAGTTGCTAAAGCTTCATGGTCCTTCAATCTGGTTCACATGAAGCAGAGACAACTCAGCCTATTTGCATGTCTGGGAAGCCTTTAGTCACCTTGTAGATTGACTTCATTCCTTTTTTTTCTATCCAAACTAGCTATTACAGCAGAATTTACCATTGGATACAACTAAAATTACTAATTTCTTTTACATAGTGCAGTGATACTGGAGAGATGCTTTTAATCAATTATCTATACAGACCTTGTCCAGGAGAAGTCAACTATCCCAGAGCTCACTCAGTTGCCAGTAAAAGTTCAGTACCACAGTTAGTATCCAAGATCACCACTCACCAAGAAAGAGAAACAAGAGACATTCTGACTGTTCTAATTACGTTAATAATATCTTTAATTGCAGAGCTAGCTTACAGAGAAGCAATAACACGAACAGCATATTGCTCAGTTTTTCTTACTTTGCACATCAAAAATGCATATTCAACCTCACAGAATGCAGGATTCACAGCATCAGCAGTGGTGCTTTACAAGCGACATTCCAACCACAGCAAGCAGTAAGCACACAGCCAGCAACTCACAGGCTATAAACTAATTCAGATTATCCTCCATCAATGCATCGCCTTCACTCAAAATGTGCTTCTTGGCTCACCTGGAGTTTAACTTGAGTATGTTCCAGAGAAGTCTCCTTTGGAATATCTGTTCACTTTAAGTTTTACTTTCCTAGGAAGTAATTGTGCTTTAGGCTACACAAACAAGTATATCTCAATTGTCACTTAAATTGAAAAAAACCCAACTCAATAACAGAAGCAGCAGACTACTCAACATCTTCTGGGTGCTGATGTACCACATACACTCTCTCTCTCCAGGTACTCCCATACTTCCCCAATGCAAGCTCTCAGAGATAACAAGTGATGTGATTAGAGGATGACTGAACACTCCTCAGATGTGAAGAATGGCAGAGCCCACAGTTGCTCAGCACAGTAACTGAGATGCTCTGGGAAGCTCCTGGGTGCTCCCTGGCCTCACCCTCCCACAGCCGGGGCTGTACCTGCTGAACCAAACATGAGAACAAGGAGAGCACAAGGCTTGGTTTGGGATTTCTCTCCCCTCACTATGACATGACCATATAGTGAGAGAGTTCTCTCACTGCAGGAACTCCCAGGCATCCTCCACAGGGCTCACTGGTAACACAAAATCCTGTTTATCAGCTGATCTCATTTCTCCTCCTCCCCAGCAGTCACCACCAGAGCCCTGAGGCTGATAAACTCTGCCCCAAGCACCCGGAGGTGCCAGGGAAAGTTTGTCAAACATCTCAGGAGAACATCCAGTTGAGGTTGTGTATTGAAACCTTCTTCCACTCCTTTCCCCATCTCCCTTGCTTTTCAGATACTTCACAAGCAAAAGAAATCAGGTGTGGCTCTGGCAGGTTACACTTGCCCCTGCTTTGCCACCGAAGGGCCACCCCAGCCCCAGGCAGCCCAAAGGTGACAGCAGAGGGCTTTGGGACCTGCATTTACACTGGTCCTGTAACTCCCCCACTTGTCACATATGGGGGGGAGGGAAGGGTGGCAGATGTTTTTCTGAACCACAGGCTCAAGTGGCAGCTGCTGAGGGGCTCTGCTACACCCAGGTGGCAAAGACTTCTCTCCAAGTTTCTTTCCTGCCTTGCTTTTATGCCTCACTCTTGGAAAAAAAAATGTGAGCAGCAGTTGAAAGCAAGCTTCAGCAGCTTTGGAGGAAGCAAAAGAAACAAAGACTTGGCATATTTTGTCTATAACACAGTTAGGGTAAAAATTCCCTGTTTGTAATTTGTCCTTTCATTAAACTCCAATTCAATAAATCAATTAAAGTACAATTCAGTAAACAGTGGAACTGAAATGCACCCCCACAGCTTTTCAGTGCACAGCTGCTGTTCTTTATGGATTCAGAGCTGAAACACCACTATTTGCATTAAACAGAGCAAAAATGGGAGCTCCTCTCTCTGACACATCAGAAATCTTCATATGTAATCATTTTGTTATTTGCTGAAGATGAGTTTTCAGTCACTCACTCTGACAGTAGAGAAACTGCAGAGAGAGCAGTGAATTAATATAAACACATGGATCACGTTCTGTGTGCCTGAAGGATTGAGCTCCTAAAACCAACTTGCCTTTCATCTAACAGATAACTTCTGATATTTTACCCTAAGACCATGCCCCCTCCAACCTCTACCACCTTGTGCTTTATATTTTCATATCACAGATCTCTTACAAGTTCTACACTAAATTTCTACTGTGCATTCATACAAAAGAAGGGATAAACCATGTTAAACACAAGTGCCTCAACAAACAGCTCCTCTTGTCAGATAAAGCTGCATCTATACAGAATCGTATCCACAAAGGAATTTTGTAGCATCTGGGAACCTAGATTAAAAATAAAGAGATTATAAAAATTGGCCCCATGGAATCATGGGCAACAGAAAAAATACACTCAAGTTCTCCTTCACACAGCTGACTTTTGAGAGAGTTTGGGTGAGCCCAGGTACAATTTTGGAGCAGAGAGCTGGGCTGGTTGAGGGTTTTGTGCATATCCAGGGAGTTCCAGGCAGCAGCATGCCAATACACAGAATTATCAGCACATCAAAGGCATTATATTTATCAAACACTGCCACAGCACATTTACTGGCTGTATGATGGATGTTGTTGTAGCAAGCAAGGAACACTTTGATGTACATGGCCTTCTTTGATTAATGAGGGCTCTTGCTGAGAAGCTGCATATGGAGTAAATTACTCTTTTCAAAAATGGCTGATTTGCACTATTGTTCTAATTATGTCACAAGCTCAGAGTCGGTCCCAGACTCAGTCACCCAAAATAAAGAAATAAAAATTCACATATACAGGTCATGATTTTGTCACACACATGCATCAGCTCAAAATCCTCAAGTCCTAATTAAATTAACTTAAGAGTTTCTTTTTTTTTCTACAGAGAGCCCAAGTAAGCATTTCTTTCCTCCACTGAAGGCTTCTACAATCTACTATACTGGTAAATAATTTTCCTTCCCAGAAATGAATGCAATTTTAGAGTAAATTCCACTGTGCTTATAAGAACGTTGTAAGAACTCTGAAAACATTTCAGTTTTTCACAAAAACCCCACAACACATCCAGCCCAAAAAGCAAACCCTAAAACCCCCAAAGCTGAGGGAACCACAATACACAAAGCATCCCTCCTAAAAGCTTTTTCTAAATTAATTCTACCAGCTAGATAAACACTACAAAACTGAAGTTATTCCATTGGTCTTGAGTCTCTAAACGTTTGGTGCCTTAAGCAATTTATCCACTTAGTTGCAACAGCAAAAGTATTTCTTGAGAGCATTAAAGCAGTATTAATGTCCTTAAAATTTTGAACAGGAAATATTTTATCATGCTAATGAAATATATTTGAAGTCTCCAATTTGTAATAACAAATAGGTGGCAGAACCATTACTCTGCCATGATCACATGGAGTGCACAGATCAAATTTATCTTTGGACATATAAGCAAGATGAAAGGAAGCAAAAAAACAGCGTTCAAGCCTGTGGGGTGACACTCCACTGAGGACAAAATGATTCCTTAAGTTCACTTCCTATTAGAAAATTCAGGTTTAATTCAACTTGGGCTTCATAATTCAACAGTTTTGCACAAGACTTTTTGCTGCAGTTGCATGACAGCACATGAACTACCACAAAAAAAAAAAGAAATGAAATTAGTATCTCACCTTAACCTTTTAATATAGAATATGGGCAATAAAGATCTAAACCAGAGTGGACGAGTGCAAGGTGTTTAAATAGAAATAATTTCCTGTACAAAGTCAAATGTTTAGGAAATGATAATCACAAGTACACGTGCATAGCATATGCCCACACATGCTGAGAAAAGTCAGCCACACTGCCCTTCTCTAGAGATTTCTACACCTATTTCTGAATTACTGCAAGGGAGAAAAAGAAAACAGACTCTGTGAAAGGTATGGTGCCCATATAAACAACATTACTTTCCACTTATTTCCATAGTATGAAAGCAGCTCTCCAGGTACATACATTTCTATCAGGCCTCTTGAAAACATAATTCAGAATACCTGCACTGTCAATAGAATATCCAGTTAGGTGTTTCCAAGTTGCTAAGAAGATAGCAACTCCCAGCTGTCAAATCTTGTCTGAGGAGACTTTTCTCTTGTCATAGAGCAAAAGCTGGAAAAGTTTTTTTTTTTCCAAAGCCCATATTGGATTTGGTAGTAGCAGCCCAATGGGAAATGAGGGTAGGAGCTGAGGAAGAATCATTCAGATCTTTGGCAGGTCTCCCTGGACATGCTTCTGAAAGGTCAGGAGCTCACTGTGGGGAACTGCACTCACAGCAAAATACAGCACCATCACCAGGCAGCCTGTGAGGGGTTCCATAGACTCGCTCAAAATTTGTGTAAAATATCACCTATCAACACCAAAATAATTCTAGGCTTACTTACAAAATCTGTCAGGCAGGTGGGGCTGTAAGAGCCACACGACAGTGAATGGAAGGGAATGGTCTGCCTAGAACTGCTGGCTGAGCAGCAAACAGCAGGAAGCCTTAGTACAGAAGAGAAATATTAAAAACAATAACTTGGTATTAAACAAAACAGTTATTGGCTCTCGTTTTGGTGCAGTTTCACTATCTGCTTCTCCTACTCCTGAATTTCTTTAAGAATACAATAATTTTTAATGGATTTAAACCATTAGGGGTAAACTAGCACGTAGAGAGCATATTATAGCTTATCTACCAATGTGAAAACAATGGAATACATCTGGGTGTGCTTTGGAAAACTCTGAGGTTTGTTCAATTCCTCCTCCCCAGAACAGCTGAGACAACTCAGACTCCAACTCCTAGAACTGCTCAGAGCCTGGCTCTCCAGGAGAGACAACAACTCTACTAATTAAAAATAATCATATTATAATGTGTTCTTCGGTTTGGCTTAGAAAAGCATTTGGAATGTTGGCAGGTTTGGTTTAAATCCAGAGACTGAACTAAAATTAAGTCAGGAACTCTCAATATGTCATATCATAAAGACCTTTTCTTCTGGTCAGTCATACTAAGAAATTCTGTGTTGAGTAATTTGAGCTTGACAAACAAACAGATTAAAAGGTTCTATTAAATCCTGCTTAAATTTCAAAAGAAGATGAGAATATTCCTTACTGAACATAACTGATATTTTCATCCCCAATTTTCCCTGACTTCCTTCCAGCCTTTGAGGCCATAGGCAATGAAAATGACGTTGTCTGCTGTAGATGACAACTGCACCCCCCAAGAATATCTCAGACAAAATTTCTTTGTCCAAAAATTCTTCCAAAGAAAAAAGTTCAATATTTCATCTGTTTCTTATTCCTGAGCCAAGAATATCTACCTGTGAAAATTTTCCTATTATATAGGAAAAAATATATATATAATGAAACTACATGATGCCAATCCTTTTGCTGTTTCCCAGGAATCCCTACCATTAATTTCCCACACTAAGTAAACTAGGAAATTATTTTCCAATTCAGAATTGGAAATACTACGAAGGCATATTCTCAGATTATAATATTCTGTTGTAGGGAGATGTCCAACCTGATTCTTGTATTACAAACAGTGTAAAATAAACATAGAGTACAAGTTCTCTTAGAAGACAGCTACAACTTGCAGTGAGCCAAAAAGACTGAGGATATATAAAATACAGCAGGCAAAAGGATCTAATGCTGACCTCATATTAGCTGCAAACTGCTGGATCAGCCCAGCTCTTTCCAAAGTCACTCATTTGGCTTCAGGGCATTGTAGATAAGCTATTGATGCTGGAATTGCCACTGTATAGCTGGAGAACAGCAAATGTTGACTTTAAAAAGCAAAAAATAAAAGCAAGTTGGGCAACTGCAAACTGGTAAATCCAACAATGAAACAAGGTCTGAAAGGAGAAAATTTAACGATTTGGAGGATGATCTCTAAACTGGGACAAGAAAACTGAAAATAGAGAAGGGAAAAACTGACACATGAAGGCACTTAGAGCATGACAAGTATGTGTAGATTATCTAGAAGTTTATGCCAATTATTTGAAAGGGATTTTACCAATTAGAGTTGTAAAAGTCTCTTTCTTGCTTTGTGATTGGCAAGAAAAAAAGACACTAAAAAAAAAAACCAACATAAACCCCCATTAACAAACTCCTGCCATCCTGCTGGGACAGTGTGCACTGGAGTGACTCTGGGACTGCACCAGCAGAGGACCAGAGCCAGGAGCCTTTCCAGTCACGTGCTCCAGGTTATCTGATTTATCTCAGAAACAGAATTCCTGTCTATGGGTTCCTACCAGAGCAGCAAAGAATGAATTTCTGGCTTTCATAAGGAGTGCAGTTTTTTGAGAACAAAATGGTATTTTGTAGTTGTTGTGTATTTGGTTCTGGGGAGTAATAAATATGACAGGAGGCAGAGATGTTAATTTATTGCTAGTAAGAATTTCAGCAATCATACTCCATATTTACAGGCATCTGAGCTGAAGGAAAATTAGAAGGAAGGGAGGTGGGAGCTATCAAGAAGCAGGAAAATAAGCATCTCACCCAAGGGTCTTTTGAGATGCTAGAGCTGAACTGCCAAATGCCAGCACCTGACCCAGGAATGAGTCTGGACACTGTTTATTTACCCCCAGATCTTCCAGTGAATCTGTGCCAACGCTGTGACTGCAGAACTGGAATGAACAAAGCAGAGGGGCAGCCCAAGAGCCAAAGGCAGCACAGGGATAACCTTTGTGTTATCACTGGCACCAAGCCCAGCCAAGCACAGCAGTGTATCCAGAGTGCAATCACCTGGTTTTACCAGAAAAACTGACATTAGGCTGGCTCTGACCATGATAAATGGATAAGCCAAAGGTTGAAACCCTGATTAGCTAACATATTTTCCAAACATTCCCATCTTTCATCACTTTGTTCTGTCAGGAGAGGCTTGGAAGCGCCACACAGTCTGGTTTGCTATGATGAGAAGTGTAAGGGGGCTCCTGCTTCAGGTCCTGGGACTGAGCCTAGCACAGACTTGGGCTTCATTTCAGTACTGCAACAAAGTTAATAAGGTCACTTATGGTTTACAAACTACCTCCACTTGCATTGACCATTGTAAGCCTCAAGCAAAGCTGTCATGAGGCTTTTGTAGGGGAAACCTTAAGGGCTTTGGCTAAGGCTTGCTGTCAGAAAACTGCTTGAAATGAATTCAAATCACCAGGCTCCCTTACTGAAGGTCAAACACAACATTTGCAGCTGGAATTGCCAACACAATAGCAACATGACAGGAAAAATAAAGACTGCCAGAGAAGAAGATTCTCTGTTAGTGCTTTACTGGCATTTGGGGAAGAACAAAATGGGAAGGGGCAGGCAAAGCCACAGAGCCTTCAAAACAGCAGTTAGCCTAAATGTCTGAATTTACTTTAAAGACTGAGTCAGCCCTTGCCAGTGCTGCAGGAGGAACCAGGCTGGACCATGTCCCTGTCCTGCGCCCCACAATGGGCAGGTTGTCTCCTAGGAAAATCTCCCCATCCAGCAGGATAAAGGAGCCCTGAGAGCTCCTGGCAAGCAGCCCCATGGCCCTCCCATAGCCACCATCCAAGAGCCCCCGCCAGCCTTTCCTCAGCAGAAAGTGAAACCCACCCAAAGTGGGGCCACCAGTGTCCTGAAGAGCCAGGACATCCTACTGAGGAGTTTGCATGAGATTGAGGAGATGGCAGTTTTCCCTCTTGGCTTGTCCTGTGACACTGTTTGGCGTGGGAGTGACTTCCAGAAGGTTCTGGTTCCCTTATGTTATGTCTCCCCTCCTTACTGGCAGCAGTGAGAAAGCTTCAGCACTCAGCAAACACTTGCTGTGAGGAAGTTTCTGTAAGCAAAGCTCAGCTCACAGAGGAGGGTGACCCCAGCCATGGCCTCCCTGGCTGGCTGCAGCCACAGGCACTGTGCCCACCGTGGGCAGAGCTGGGTGCTCTGCTGTCCCCAGACCCACCAGCTGCAGAGCCAGGCTCTGCTCTGTCTGTGCAGGAGCTGCAAGAGCAGAGGGGCCACAGAGCCCCAGGCAGGGCTGGCCACAGGTTCCCCACTCCACTGCCCAGGCTGGGCTGGGCATCCCTGAGGCTCCTGGGCAGGAGCAGAGGGTGGTTACAGCCCAGGGAGGCTGTTCTGGGCCATTCAGACTCGTCAGAGCCCTCAGGGCAGGCAGCTCATGGCTCTGTGTTCTTTACCTTCAGTATGAGAGAGAAGAATTAAAAAAAAATCTACCACATTTAGGGGAGCCAATCACATTGCTTTGTTTCTTAAATAATTCATCTTTTAGGCTCAGTCCTGGCTAAAGGCCCAGATTCAGATCATTTTTCCATCTTCCTGATCCAAATAATACAGTTATAAAGAAAGACATTAAGAAAGATATGGCCAATTTTGTCCACTCAAAAGTTCAGCCCTAGCACATACATTTTTGGGCATCTTTCTAGAAAAAAAAAAACTGTCTTGAACATTTATCTGAATTTTTATTAAAAAGAAAAGTCAGACTCTTGTTTGCAGTGAGCCAAGCTTCACATCTCACAGAGAACCAGATATGTGGAAGAGCCAGAGCAGCAAGCCCAGCACCTGTGTGTGCTGAGTCAGTCACACCCCCACGAGTGAACAAGAGTAATGATTGGCCCCTAGGACCAGAATCAATCTATTAACCAATATGATCTGGAGACCTTGGGTCCTTTCTCACATTTCCTATAAATTGTATTGCTTCTTGTCAAAAGCAAAATCCTTACGGGTACTGCTATCTCAGGATCACAGCAGCATTTTTCATACTATCTTGCTGCATGATAAGAAACTAAAAATATTAAAATGAAACCAGATACCAGTTCATAGAGGGAGGAAAAGAAAAAAGAAATGCCTGTGATCAAAGTGAATAAAAAGGAAGAAATGTATTTTGGCAGAAAACTCTCTCCTATTAAAAAAGTCCTAGAATCTTATTAGAGTGTGTTAAAAAAAGATACAAGGAAAAGTTACATAGGCATTAGTAGTTACACTGAAGAATCCACGTGCTTCAGAGAAATTATAGGGTAATACATGAAAATTATACACATGGAAGGATGAAAGCTGATTAGGATCCAGCTCAGAATATTATCTCACAGCACTGCATAATTCAGCTGGCAAACCTATCCATGTGGGTCAAGGTAGTTGCCAACCACCCTACAAGTCAAGAAGCTCCTGTTCAGAATGCAGTATTTAAAAGGGCTAGGAAGAACATGGAGAGAAGAGTCAGTTCCAAAAGACTAAAGTTAGTTTTGAACTTGAAAATCGTAGAGGAAAAATCCCGAAAAATCTTACATGAATGGTAACAGCTTCTGCCCTTCCAGTAAAAGATGCCAACTGATCATGACCCTAAACACGAGCACTTAAGATGCTCAGAATAACAGAAAATGCCACAAAGAACACACAAAGCAAACATTTTTGATGAGAAATAACTATGGTCCTTTAGCATGAAATGTTGCTTAGAATTACCCAGCTGCAGCTAAACCTCTGGTGACTGTCCCTCTCAGAATAACTTCACAAACACAACAGTTTGTTTGCCCTCATGATAAAATCTGCTTCCCTACCTCCTCATTTTTTTCAAAGAAAGGTTTTTCCCAGTTGAAGTGCTCTGGAAACAGGATAATGAATATGTTTGACCTCTTGCATAAACCTCTTTACCCATTTTAAAACTGACCATTATTATTAGCAATACTGATATCAGCAATAAAATATTAAAAGATAAAATTAACATCTTATTCTCCCATAACAGTTTCAATCTCCATTATTTTACTGCATTTTATTTTTTCAGAAAATACCACAGCACACATTCCCTTGAAAGAACGACCTGGATGTCCTCCTTTTTGGTGGGAATGTACGAAATAGGAATCAAGAACATGGACCTGATCCATGAGTGGGTTGAACTGAGGAAACCATACAAAAAAAGGGGTGGGGAACTGAGTCCACAGCTGGCAGGTCAAATCAGAATTTTGAGATTGCAGTTTAAAGAGAAGGAAGATTGGGCCCAGCCCACTCCCAAGGCAGTGCACACACACACAGCCTCACATGGTCCAAATTCGTCTGGGCACTAGCAAGAACAGAATTAGCTGTCATTATTCCTAGGAATAAGAAGGGTTGATCCTGTAGACAAAGTCAGGATATTGGAAAATGATAATTTTATTTAAACCTAGCAACCCCTTCACTGGACAGCAATCATTGGCTTTTATTGTTGATTCTCAGGGACTGCAAGATTATCCAGGAAAACATTTATCTTTTCTCTCTGCAGTTCCTGACTAGAAGGTCCATGCATAACATCTGAAAACCAGGAAAGTGCCTTTATTTTACTTGTTAAAGTAGCCACAGGTTGCCTTGAAACCAGAGAGCCTTGCTGCAGCACTGCATTTGTTTTCTTTTAACAGGAACCAAAGCCTAAATATCACATTTGGCTATGCTGCCCTTTTGCAAATAAACCCTGAAGGAATTTGAGGCACAGATATTGCAGTTAAGGGCTCTGCAATGCCTGCAGTAACACCAGTCTATGCATCTTACTGAACTGTGCCATTTAGCAAAGGGCAGAGAGAGGAACAGACAAGGAAAAAAAATCCCTCATGCTATACCCAAACTTAATTTTAAAAAATAATTTTTTAAAAAATCAAATATTCAAGACACACAATTGGCCATTTTCTCCTTGTTTTATTTTTAGTAACCTTTTAGCCATTGTGTGGTCTCTGTCAGCTTAGTTGTTCAACTCAATTTTTAAATCTCATGAATAAAACACAAATCATGTTCAAGGAACATTTTAAGAAGTAAAAAGTAGACTTCATTTATTAAATCCCACAATCCTTTTTTCCCTCACAGGTGGCCTGAAAGCACATCTCACTGTCCCACCAGACCCAGCTTCTCATGCCAACTGTGTGGCTGGTCCCACTGGGGAGAATTTGTCCATCACAGTCCTGACTATGACACCTTAATTTATTGCAGGGTACATCACACCAGCAGTCGTTTTACTGGAAAAGGTAAACTACTAAAAAATAATCAAGGACTAAAAGGACCACCCAGACTGATCTCCAGGATGTAAAGCACAGCCCAGCTTGAGCAGGGAGTTGAGCTGGGTCCCTGGGCGTGGAACATGCTTGCAAACCATGCCATTTCTTACACTGAAGATGGCAACTGATTCATAAGGAAAGAAAAGCCTGAGGAGTAAAGAAAAACTGCCTTCTTGGTTTGTTCTTCTCATAGTATCAAACATCCAATTTTCATAATAAAATACTTTAAAACTTTCTGAGAAAATAAAACAGTAACTACTCACACTAACTATTGTTTTAAAATAAAGTAACATACACTCTAGGTTTAGCATTAGAGACCTGAAGTCTCACACATCCCTTTGAGGTCACACACAAACTCTGCCCAACCCCTGCAACTGAGACTCACTTTAGTGAATCTCAACCTTTAAATTCACACAATAAGCCCAAATATGAAGCCTTTCATACTGAACTTCTCAGGGAGCTCTGTTTTCTTTTACAGCCAATACTGTAAAATAGTTTAATTTGGGGCTATAACTTTTCTAGGATTTTGCACCATTCTGGTATCTTTTGTGGTGCTGAGTCTGTGGCCCAGCTTCCATTTTCAAGAAGAAANCTTTAGTGAATCTCAACCTTTAAATTCACACAATAAGCCTAAATATGAAGCCTTTCATTTCATACTGAACTTCTCAGGGAGCTCTGTTTTCTTTTACAGCCAATACTGTGAAATAGTTTAATTTGGGGCTATAACTTTCCTAGGATTTTGCACCATTCTGGTATCTTTTGTGGTGCTGAGTCTGTGGCCCTGCTTCCATTTTCAAGAAGAAAAAAAAAAAAAAAAGAAAAACAAAAAAAGTAGCTATTGGCATGTGGGATCTGCTGGTCACCCCTCCTGGAGCTTCAGGTGATCTCAGCTGCAGCATTTCCAAGGGGCAGAGCCATCCCCAGCTCTTGTGGGAGCCAGGTCAGGCAGGCACTTACTGTAACAGTGCTTTAATTATTTCTAGCTCTCTAATCTAATGGAAAGGTGCAGCCCAAAGCCTGCAAGCACCCCGTGCCCCTGGCTGGCAGCTCTGTCCCCTTGTCCCCAGGTCCCTCTGCGTGTCCCTGGCACAGACAGGGTAACACACACACACACGAGCTGTCCCTCAGCTTCTCAGCAGACAGGCAATCCCTAAAAACGTCTGGCCACGTTTTCCCAGCCCGCAGACAGGTCAGTGTAGTGAAAATAAACCGATCTGGCTCTGCACGATCGGGTGGTTTTTCCCAAGAAAACCTCAGCCGTCTATTTTGGGAGGTGTCACCCGTCTCTGAGCTGTCACTTCAGATGTGTGCACAGCTGTTCTGAAGACATTGTACCACGGTTCCTCCCGCCACCAGATCTGGCTCTGCTGCTTTCTCCCCTCCTTCTTTGCACGAGTTACCTTAGGTGCCAGGAGAGTTCCCTCACACAATTTATTGTAGCGATCTTAATTAAATTAATATTCCTGAGTGCAAGGCTACTGGGATCTGAGGCTGGTACGAGGTTCATCGACTTTCACTTAGAGGGTAAAGTTTCCAGTTTTCACTCTCACGAGGCAATATGAAAAATTTATGACAGAAGCAGGAGAACTCTTGCTAGAGGCAATGACATCCCTGTGCAATTAAAACACTTTCAAGTGTCTTTTTTTCCTCCATTCTCCTTCCACTCATCTTCGAAAACAATACACAGAGCAACTTTATTCTGCACTGTACATTTTTAACTTAAAGATCTGTAGGCAGTTGACAAATTATAAACTGATCATAAAAATTTTCTTACAGTTTGAAATGTAACATATTGTACAAGGTTATGGGCAGATGGTAAGGAGCTTTTTTTCTTTCCTCTCTTTTTTTTTTTTTGTAAGAAAATAGTTTAAAGCTTTCAAGCAACAGAAGAAACTCCCTCTACAAATAGTAACAGAGACCCTGTCTGCACTCTTTGGAGATCACAGATTTTACTGAACCCCTCCATGTGCAGTTGTGGGAAAGGGCAAGGCTGGGTTTGAGGGCTCCCAAGTTCCACAGACACTGCCAGCACATCCCGAGGGCCAGGCTGCCGTGGGTAACCACACCATGCAGCTCCCTCCTGCTGCAATTCCTGCAAAACCCTCTTAGAGGGACAAACATTCAGAGCACCAGGGAGAGCCCACGCCTGCCTCAGCTAAACCCCACCAGATCTGGAAGCCACAATTTTGACTGACTCTGGGATGGGGTGCCTTTGAAAAAGACCCAATTTATTCTCTCTCATTTTGCAGAGCTGAGCAAGTGAGAGCTTTGGGGCAGCCAGCTTCTTTGTAAACTGACATTAAACTATTACTGTGACTGCAAACTATAGGGAATAAAACAACAATACTTAATAATCGACACAATGCAACACTGCTTTCTTACCTCACCAGAGGACATAATATTTGCACAATGCATTGCAGAGCACACTGCAGTAAACAGAGCTAACTCCAACTTGGGAACAACTGAGGATATTCTTTCAATGACCACGCAAAATTCCCCTTAGCAGCACGTGCCCTTAGAGAAAAATTTACTTTAATATCCCATGCTTAATTCTGAACATGCTAATCCTTGTTATCTCTGGATAGTTAACATTGCTGCAATGCAGTGCTTTATAAAAGAAAACACTAGCTATTATTGCAGAAATCAGGAATAATGGAAAAGGAAACTTATAACTTAACTCACTTCAGATTTTAGACCTGAGTGTTGCAAAGAATGTAAACATTACAAATATCCACCATCTATCTAAGCAGCAGAGCTATCTTGTGTTAAATGCTGTCTTACTCTGATCATAATGGCAGTAATATAAACAGGGTGTGGATTATAGTCGCAGAAAGTTGCACATGGTGAAAGATTATGAGTGCAAATTTATTTCCTTTTTAGCACAAATCCACTATTTTGTCTTTGGAATACTTTAAAAAACCCTTATTATGTTGATAAGTTCTAGCTCATATTTTTTAGATTCTGTGCTGTTTTAGTGGGTAGTTCTGGGTTTCATATTAAGTGCTACTAAGCTCTCTTCTCAGAGTAGGTGGACAATTCCTTTACTACCTTGGTACCAAAAGCAACTGATACAACTGTTAGGCCCAAGAACAAAACCAACAGTGAAGTGATAAGAAAAACAAGGAGGCTGGAGCTTCATAACCTGAAGCTATGGTTGGACAACTAACTCCAGTGTGCTGATGGACCAGAACTTATAAAAGTGTGAGACCTCGTGATCGGTTGCCCATTTTTGTGTCCATTTTGGGGCACCTTGGGTGTGGCCCAGCTGGGCTCTTGTGCTGCCCAAGCATACTCATTGAGGCCTTTTAATAAATACCTACTTTATCCTTTTGCTCTATCTAGTCTCTGTTCCAGATCAGCCTCTAGAAGGTATCACTATCCTCATACTGACTCAGTTTGTCTCTGCCCTGCCAGCATTTCCCTCCTCCTCCCACTGGAAATTCAGTCTCTCTAAGGGCAACATTTCAAGACTGGGATGGTGCACACAGCCATCTCAGGGACCCAAAGGAATAAACAACCAAAAGGAGTTGACAACTCAGGTCTCCCTTCTCAGTCACAAGCCCATGGACCCATTGTGGGACACAACAAAGCTGCTCTGGAGCCAGCTGACACTGAGCAGGCTCTGCCCTGCAAAACGCAGGAGCTGGAACACCACCTGTACCCAGAGCTGTACCCCAGGCTTGGGGCAGCACACTAGGGTTGAAGCAGCACAAAAAGCTAGAGAGTTTGGGGACAGCCTGGAATGAGACAGCACATCTTTGGTATGAACTAGATGAACAGCACCACAAAGGCAAGATGTTGTTTATCACACTAAACAGAAGGGTCTCTCTGTTGCCTTTCACTGCTGCCAGCGACTGGCACCCATCTGTTACCTCTCACCAGACATTTTGATCATTTGCTCTTGCAGCAGTGGTCTTCCATAATTTTCTCTGCCACACAGGCTCTTTTCTCATTCCCAGCTGTGTTCTTAAGCCTCAACCTCTCTGTAAACAGTAAAGCACAACAGCAAAGTTTTCTTACCTTAGAGAGGCTTTTTCTGTGTTCGTGGCACACACATAGACCAGAACAGATGAGCACCAGTGCAGGCAACTACCGCTTCCTCAGGTAGAAGCTCCTCCTTAAGAGACCTTCTTGCTAATTTCCCACAGCTGCATTGAATAAAACACAGCTTCACATGTGTAAGGCTTGCAGGTGTTACAGGGGACTCTAATGAAGGGCAGTCGTTTTTCAGTGAGACATTTAAGAGGATATAAAGATAGCCCTTCAAGCCAGAGCTAAAGAAAAGTGTATTTCATTATCTGCAGGGACATCTTGTGAGAGAAACATGGGCTGGTCTCCAGGATGGGGCCCAAACCCAGTTAGTAGCTGGATCCCTCATGAAGATGTGGGTACTTCTGAATCAGTGCTTAAGGCAGAAGGAGAATGGCCTCAAACAGAACTTGGAGCTCCTTGGGGAGAGGAGGGAGAACACAGCTTTTTGTGTGTTTTAATACACATTTTAACAGCAGAGGGAAACACCACACAGCCATCAAATCTGTGACAAAGAGGAAAGCAAGCAAGGTGCTCCCATAGGGCAGAGCTCTGAGAAGGACTGACCCCATCATGTACAATGCCACTCGCACTCAGAGCTTGAGCTTAAACATATGCAAAAGAAGTAATGTTTGATATATTGATATATTGATAAGGTAGCTGAAATGTCAGTTTGCTGGACAAGGAAGAGAAGACTGTGATATTGCCTTTTTTCAATGCACCAAAGTATTAAACTTCCTATTTGAAGTAACCTTGAACCTGTTCAAACCATACTGCCAAGAGAATCCTACAACAGAAACACAAAGATGAACAGAGATGTCAGCTCAAAGCTGAATTTGGAAGAAATTCCCACTGGATACAGTAGCTCATTAATGTGTAGGTGGAGATGACAACACTAAATACAAAGAAGCAGGAACTCCTTTGCTGTCTCCAAACCATCCCTGCTAACACTTTGTGTTCCTTGGTAGTGAGGACTGATTTGCTCAGCACAAAGTCAGGAAAACCGTGTGTCATTTCTTTTCCACAAAAAGGAATTCATATAACCAAACTGAATGTTTTTAACATCTTCCCCTGTCTTGTAAAAATAAAGACAAGGGTTTAAAACACAAACCCCACCTCCTCTATGCAATCCCCTCACCTGGAAATTGCCAACCCCACAGCTTGAGGCAATCAAGACTATCACTTTCAGTAAAGGAGCAAATAAAGATCTATTCAACAAGCCCTGTATTAAATTCAGCTGAACAGAAGCACAAAGCAGAAATGTCCTGGAGTATTTCAGCTGCTTTTAAAGCGAATGCATATTTCTGTCCCAGAAATACGGAAAATACAGGAGTAGAGCACCAGATTGGTTAAAAGGTCTGAGCTCTCATACCCCTGTCATAAATGTCATGGAAAATCTATCAAACCATGCAACCATGCCTCAATGTTTCTGTGTAAATGAGGAATACAGGACTGCTTCACATGGTAAGGGATTTGTGAAGGTAACAGCTTTAGAGCATACAAGCACCTCAAGTAACACTGCAGTCAGGAACTACACCAAATAAATAAAGGATAAATTGGACAAAACCTGAGACAGGCATCTTCCCCAGTTCTGTCTGACACTCTCTCCCCAGCCAGTGGACAGATTAACTTCAACAGTTGCTGCAGCCTAGTTAACGAAGGCAGGAATTCAGGGCACCAAGGGCAATTGATACTGCATTATATATTTTGCCAATTTAGCCTCAGTGAAGAAATCTATACTCCCCATCTGCACAGGGTTTTGCTAACACAGCACAAGACAAATAGTAACCACCAGCTGTAATAAGTGAAGTGAGGGATGAAGGAATTTGTGGAGTTCAGGATAGTTTCCCAAAGGTCAGAAGCTCACATCACCAAAACTGTACTGGGGGAGATGTGGGACTTCCCTGTGAGAGCAAATAGAAGCCCAAATGGAAGAATTCTGTGTGAGAGACTGTATCGTAATTGGTGTCATGGAAAAAACCCTCTCTTTTCAAGGCAGAAGAAACAGACAAGATGATGGAGGTTATAAAAAGCATCTTGCACTGTAACTGACCTTGAAACCCTTCTTTTCTCTTAGCCTGATTAAGGGAAAAATACTTAGTTAGACACTCTCTTTGTCCTCCACATGGATAAGCACAAGAAATAGAAAAGAAAAAAAAAAAAAAAAAGAAGAGGAAGAGAAAATCAATACAAGCTGTCTTCAGTTTAACCAGAATGTTACAGTGAATAGGTTTATGAAATCTCCAGTAAAGAGGAGAACAATTGCTCCCATAACAACAGAAGTTGCTAAATTTTAGTGTAGTGTAACTTTCCAAGGTGTCATATAATAAAAAGAAAATGCAGGTGTTCTTACTGTCCAAGGACAGTACTTGTATTAGAGTGTATAAATTACTAACCTGGAATTAATTCATCTGATCTAATGCAGGGGTTGTGACAGCAATCACTACTCTGTGCTACACAAGAAAATAAAAAACCTACCTCACACATGGGAGGAATAAATAGAGATAATAGGAAGCAGCACTTCCTGTCTCTCACAGTAAAAAGATTTATGCTCTGAAAGAAGAGTTTACACCCCCTCAAGCCTTTTTGGTTAAAGTATATGGATTTAAACTACACAAAACCATAATTGTCTACATTTTCTTGATAAACAGCCCAGTCAGCTTAATGAGCACTGGTGAATTCCTGTCCTTGCTGGTGTCTTGTAGCTGTCAGTCCCACAGGAAAATTCTGAGTTGTATGAAAGCAGAATTCTGCTCCTGATTTCTCTCTCTCTTCTCTTTCTTCCTTACATAGATACGTATATATTCTGATTGAACCAGCTGCGTGATCCTGCCTGACAAAATCCAGATACCAAGGTACAGAAATAGGGGCTATGGAAAATAAGCAGATGGTGTTTCTTTACTATGCAGGTGCTGTTCAGCAATTTTTCCCACCAGTGAAGCTGCTGTATTTTGCACAATGTTTTCCCAATTCACCAGACAATCAGGAACAGAACAACATGAATGCTCTGTTCTGCTGCGATGTGCTGAGACAGCAGGTTATCGGTGGTGACTCTGAAGCTTGCTGACATCTGACATGAATTCCTGGCATGCTGACTTTTTAAAAATCGATGGGGACAGACCTTAGAGTAACAGAAATTGCTGTGAAGTTTAACACTGCTGAAACTGTTCAGGCTTGATTGGCTGGTGAACATGGAAGGTCAGAAAGAGGAGCACTGGATCCTCATCAGTAGGAACAGAAGCAGATTATTATAGAAAAAAAATCACCCTGAAGTTTCATAGCTTACTGTTCCTGTGAAATAGCCGAGATCAGGAGATGCATAATGTGCAGCAGACCTCTTCTTTATTAATACAACCTTAAGCTAAGGATGAAAAATGTATATTGGCATACAGAAAGGCTCAATGGAGTGTTATAAAGCCATTGCTTGACCTCCATTTTTGATAATTTTAGAGTAGTTCCTAAAAACTTTTTTTAAAGGAAACACTTTAGCCATAGAAAGATTGTTGATGTTAATTAGACTTAATGCTTTGGAGTGGAAATGGGGAGGGAACTGTAATGCTCCAGGAGAAAAGTACCTACAAATTTAAATTTCACTTAAAACATAGATGTAGCTTCTTTGCCTTCTTAATAAAAGTGTCTCTTCAATCTAGACCAAATTACACCCTAAAAACTGCAAACCATCTGCCTACAGAACTGATGAAGCACAATTCCTCATTCATCTTGATCATTTATACATGCAAAGAAGGCTCACATAGAGAGAAACACCTGTTGAGTCAGTGGAAATATAAAAGTCAGCAAAACTCTTAGTAAGGCTTTGAGAATTTTTTTTTTTAAATTACATTGTTACTTTCCTTTCTAAACACAAATAGGAATGGAAACTGGATGACAGAAATTGCTGGCAGAAGAGGGTGAAAACATTTTCATCACTATTTTTCAAAAGGATCTTGCACTTATAGGTTAAAAAAAGGCCTTATGCTTTAGAACACAAGTAGTATGGTAATCAGATTAATCCATTTTACTGAAACTTAGCAAAAGGACATTGTCAAGTGCTTTTATGAAGTTTCTAAACACCTAATGTAGGTGTTTCACTCTCCATTGATTGTATAATAGCCTCTTAACAGTTTGAAAATAACATCTCTTTGTTCTCCTTGTTCATAAACATAGTTTCTGTAGTTATGGACCACGAGCCAGGATGGTAATGGACTTCTAAATTCAGGAGCACTCAAAAAAAGTATCAGTGGTAACAACTAAAGGCACAAATCATTAGCTTATGTTCCTTGAACTTCGGCCTCTATCCTCACATGTTTGTGCTGGTGTACTAACATTATTTATTTCACTTATCTCCTCAGTTAAAGTAAGATTTATTCATGTATTGGATAGCGTGCCATGTCTGCACAGCATTCAAAATTCTGCATTGATTACTGGCACCATGGCATGCAAGATGCCCATTTTGGCAGGGAGTGGGGGTTCAGAGTGCCCCAATCCAACTCTTCCTTGTGCTTGAGCAGCCAAGAAGAGAAAGACTCTCCAAGAGCCATGTGCTTAGAAGTTCTCCAGCAGCTCTTTCATAAAAAGCAGACCTGTTGCCAGCTGTTGGGTGCACATTTTTCTCCCCCATAAAAGAGGGACTCTCCCTCTGTGTGGACTCTCTCCTTTACCTCATTGCCTTCCAGCTCCTGCAGAGTCTGCTCTTCACAAGCTGATCTCTAGGGGAACAATCTACTGCCCTTCCCTAAAGTGTGTCAGAAAAAAAGGCACTGCATACACCCCATTAGAGGAGGGGTTCTGGAGAGCCCTTTCTGCTCTCTTTGGAGGGTGAGGCCTCTTATTATGGATGGCCAAGGAGACCAACGTGCTCCTCAAACCTAGAGCATAACATCTCTATGCTCCTCACCGTGTAAAACTCCATGGCCTCCATGGAATGCCTGCACAATGACACTGCCAGCTGCACCCAAAATGGTTATTCCACTCTCCCAGCAAATTCTCTTCATCCATTCCATGCATTTGCTATTTAACTGCCTGGTGATTGGAGATTCAGTGTGCTGAACTTACCTTGTCCCTAGTAGGGAGGTGCCCCATTTATTTATTCTCAGAGAATTTTCTTTTGAACATTATTTTGCTCAACACCATTAAGCCAAAGCATTTAAAAGTGAAACCAACAAAAGAATATAGAAACAGAATGCTAATGATTTACACACAGAACAGAGATCTCTGAGTGATTTCCAGACTTAGAGGAAAGCAACTTCCCCCTTTAAAGTATAAGAACATTTTCAGTTTAATCCATCCAACTCAGGATTGCACAAAGTCCCTCCTGTTGCAGTTTACCTCTTACTCAGCTGCCTTCTGGACTTACTCCAGTGATTCCCCAGAGCTGCGGGAGGAAAGCAAGGAAAGTTTTCTGTAGATCCTAAAACTAAACATTTCACAAGCCTGAAGCTGTTCAGTGGACACACTATTAATTGCCAGCTGACCACTTGGTGATAACCAGTTTTCAAGGTATCTGTACACAACTTATTTCAGGGTTTATTTTTAGACTACCAGATTCTAGAAGGTTTTGGATACAATATATCAAGAATATGAAACCAATTCCAGGCAGCAAAAATAAAAATCAAAGCAAATGTGACCAAGCACAACAATAATAAAGATTGTATATTGCATGGTGATGGGTCAGAGCATACGATATCCTGGGCAATATCTTCCTAGATTTTTTTTAGAAAAACAAGCTGTCCCTTTTGAATAGAACATTCAACACATTCCTTGCAAAATTTGTGGGATTTGTGGGATATGTCCTGCACCTCCTATGTGTTTGCAGAGCCTCTTTATTCCTCCTTGGCTGTTTTATGGTTGAATTCCTAGTGCCAGACATTTCAATTAATCCGAGCATTACTTCCTAGCGTGCCTATTTCTGGAAATCAGAACAATTCTCTGCCTCTAAAATGCCAAGATCCTCTCACAAATGTTACGCCCCCTACTAAAACAAACAGATATTTATGGCAGACATTACTGAAATATAGCACACACTACAAAAACCAGAAAGATTTTAAAACATGATTTTAAACTAAAATCCATTTTGGGAAGACAAAGCAACACAGTGTGTCCTTTTCTTATTTCTACTTTTTAAAGACAGTAGATACCACACATAATACAGATTTTTGGTTCTGTGCTGTTGACAGCATTTGAGAAAACAAAAAACCCAGGAAACCAAGAAATTCTTTAGGTTTGAAATTCTGGGAAACCCACCAGATGGATGCCTTAGTGTGTGAGAGAAATATTCTGACTATAAATGTCATCATTTGAGAGTTGTCTCAAATTGAAAGTTTAGAAGCAATTGAATCCCTCTGCTACCCTCTCCCAATATATGCCTCTAAAAAGAACCCCAAGGACTTACCAGTCCCCATGATTCCAAGGACAGTGGATTATTTCAAGAGTGGTGAATGCCTCGAGGCATAAATGCTTTTATTGTTAAGTGACTCATAATATATGGGCAATGAATAAACCCAGAGAAGATCTGGGTGGAGCAAGAACAGATTCCCTTACACAAGAAAGGCCAATATTCACTAAAAACGTGAGAGAGTGAGATTCTCAGCTAGAGACAATGAATTTGAAAGTGATGGAAGTGTAGGAGCAGTCTTAAGTCCAGAGTCACAGGCATGGCTTGGTTGCTGTGTAACCTTAGGCTGGTGTTTTAGAAGTGTACATGGCCAAGGATGCAATATTCCTTGCCCTGACAAAGGTGCAAACCTTAAAATTCTTCAGCTCCCAGAAGATTTCTCAAAAATCAGTCAGAGCAACCAATGCCCAAGTTTCAGGGCAGGCTGGATGCTGATAGCAGCTCCAGAGGTACTGCAAGGAGCACAGGGTCAACAGGGAGAGTGAATATGCCTCAAACAAGACATCAGGAACATCCAGGATAGTGCTGGAGGCCTTCCCAGTCCCCAGAGCACTTTGCAATCAGGAGTGAGACAAGGCAGTTTAAAGATACATAACCTTGTCTTCCACTGGGCTTTCAGTCCTTACAGCACAGGGCAGAGCCAGGCCTGTTCAGCTCAAAATTCAGTGTTTAATTCATGTCCCCCTCCAGACAAACAGTTACTTTGGCAAGTCATTCTCGCAGTTTCTAAATAGATTTAAAGGAACCTAGATGGTAAAGTCTGAAAATTAATAAGTGAGTTCAGGCAAAATCACTTTTTAGTAGTTAAACCTGAGCAAGGAGGTAAAATTAAATGTGTTCCACATACTTATTATTTTCAAACTTCATTGGCCTATTGTATTGAAATATCTCTCACTCTCTTTGATTTGGTTACATAATAATCATTCCACTGTTACTTAATACAAATAGGCAATGAAAGTGTCTTTATAATCCAGGCCCTTTCTCCAGGTATTCTATAAAGTGAACAACACCTCAGAGCACAGTAAGACCCTTGACTTTCATTTCAGAGAGCCAAAGTTCTATATTTGGATTTAATAACAGTTAATTATTACAGATAACAATGTAGCTTTTTAACAGTCATGAATTAATTTACTTTATTGGCAAAAAAAGTTAAATTAAAATTCAATTACCTAGAAAATGACAATTGGGATGGCAGGTTGTTGTGGTTTAACCTGACTGAAGCCACCTTTAAGCTGAGCATCCATCACAGATTGGATACAGAACATCCACCAGCTCAGCCCAGCAAGATCCCAGCACTGAAGCTGTGTCAGAGAGCAGGATGAGAGTCTGAGACTCTGCTCCTACTCACTGTTTTCTAAAGGCTCTCTGTACTTCAGCTCCCCTTCTCTGAGGCAGGATAATACAGTGAGGAGATCTGGGGAGTTCAGTTACTGTGGAAAACATGAGAACAGAAATATCATCAGAAACACTGAGGACAACCTCTGATCTCAGAAACCCAGGGACCTGCTGTCCACGAGCACTGAGGATCATGTTAAGAGAAACCACTCTCTAAAAGAATGCAAGAGAGAACTGTCCTTTACTGGCCCCTTTGATTTTATCACCTGTTACAGCACCAAGCGCTCCTTTCAAAATTTGTGACATTTGAAATATTACGGCCACACAACACTAGACTAAGAAAATTACCTTTTACCTTTTTTTTTTTTTCCAGGTAAGCAGGCTATCAGGAGCAAAAAATATCATATTTGTGAAATCCTTATCAACATTAATTCTGAGGACAGAGATCCTACAAGGAAAAGGTATTTTTCACTGCTTATTTGTTATGTTTTTGATGCTGCTTCATTCATTTTGAAGCTGATTTTAGGTATTCAATACACCAAGTGTCAGCCTGCTGTCTTTCCAAGACTCTAATTCTGCTAGTGACTTAGGAAAAAAAAGAGTTCCCATTAGTTTCTATTAAGAGCCCAGACTAGAAGGAACAAAGACTAAGACTTAGAGCAATGATAATATTAGGTTTTGCTTTATGCCTTTTCACTTACAAGCACTAGGTTTTTTATGAGACTATTCAAGGAAATGTATGAACAACCTTTTTTTAGGTCTGTCTAATGCAATATCTATCTCTACAAGACTGCAATGTGAATTATGTGAAAAACTTACTAAACCTGCAGTTGTGCAGTCAGCCTTCTTTGGGATTTATGAAAAAGCAGTGACATTTCTTGATGGACATTTTGGAAGACTGCTCATTTGCAGAGAAAACTTGCTTGTGGATCAGAATTCTGCTGTACCAAGCACAGAACAAAAGACAGCCACCATCCCACCAGCCCAAAGACAGGCTGCATTCCCCCTGGACCTGCACTGCTTGTCCTGAAAAATATTTCAAAAAGAGGACTGGCTATTTGGACCTGCACAAAGAGAAGACAGAGAACACAGATGCAGTAATAAATAAATAAATAAATAAATAAAAATGCTGTGGAAGAAGCCCAGACACAGATGAAGACTTTGTTGTGAGAATGTGAAAGAACTCGACAGGAGTTTTGGACAAAGCACTGCCTGGAAAGGTGTTCAGCTGTGGATACAGTCAGGACATAAACCTCTGAGCAGTTTTCATCAATAAACAGGTTAGCTCCATCCTGTGCAATAAATTCCTTGGGCGCAACCTGGATAGTTTTCAGTTTTTCCACCAAGGTAAAGGAACTCAGAAGACTCATGTTTGATCTTAAATTTGAGGACAAAAGTTTTGTTGACAGAACAAATCAGAACTGGATGAAAGCACAGTCAGTCCATCTCAAGAGCTGCATAAAGCAGAACTGCTGTCTTCTAAGAAGCTGTTTTTATTTAAATATATATACATATATTTATGTGTGTATATATAAATATACATTTATAAATATGGTGAGAACAGAGACTACCATCCCAATGGAACTACTGGCAATGCAGAAGTATCAGTATCTTCATGAGGGATGCCACTTCCAAAGAGCTGCTCTCCATAAGCACAATGCTTGTTATTTTAGCAACATTTTGAAGACTTAAAGGCACATCACAAGACCGTGTACTCACATTAGAAAGGTGCTTCTGTTTCTAACTTAAAATCAAATGATTCACCTGATAGATCTCAAGCCTTTTACAGCACTGAAATTCAGTTCTCTTAATGAGAATCAGTAATTGTAGATTCAAAGACTGCCCAAACCAGTCAGCAGGAGATAATATGTAATATGTAACCACAGGAAAAGCAAACTGGAAAAAGAAAGACCACTGGCTTTCATAAATCATTTTTTGACAGGAAGGTTATTTATCATGGGAAATAAGCTTAATCAATAATAGAGTGAAACAACCTTAATAAAAAAAGGGAATCAAGCTCTGTTCTGTTAGAGCATTATAATTAATGTGGGTAGGGGGAGAGAGAAGAGGCAGAAAGAATTGTTACAGAGAATTGTTATTATCCTGACAAATGGATTCTGGATTGTTTCTAAAAGTTCATTTTCATCTAGCAGCTTTGAATGAGAAAAGATCAAAGATTGCATTCTGTTTTCTTAAAAGTAATGAGAAATTTTGAGGGAGGTGTCCAATGAAGTAAGAGTTATTCAAGAGATGAATATATTTTTATTTGAGCTCAAGGAAATGATGCAACTAATCGTGACTACATTAAAATCAGCTTCCTTAAAAGATGTGGGAAGACCATGGTTTTCCCAATTTATTTTTATATACAAATCAAGTGTTAGTTTTTCCAAAAGTCATCTTTTTTTTTTTTTCCTGGGTTGATTAATTTTACAAATATGAGAGGAAAGGAAAAGCACTCCAGAGGAATTTCAGAAGCTTGATGAAAATAAATTTTTTCATCTACATTAAAACATAAACACTTGTGTGTTATTGTTTTGCTCAGTCACTTTTCATTTATCTTTCTAACTATTTTTACAGCTAGATGATAATTCCAACAGATTTTGAAAACCTTTAACAAATTTTCTGAAAAATAGTGCACAACTTCCTCTGCAAAAGGAGAAACCTACACATATGTACAATGGTCACAGGCATCCCAAAGGGAATATGGATCCCAACCATAAAACATTTTTCTCAATCCAGAGGTTTTAATAATTTAATAATGAATGTCATGATTAGCATGCCTAGCCTTAACTTGTGAATTTCAGGAGAGTGGCTCTTTTGCCCCTACAAGCAGACATTTTGTTCCTGTTCCCAAAGCCCTTCCAGACTCCACTAAGTATTCTACTGACTATTCACACACAATCTACAGACAAGCCACAGGTTAGGAAAAGCAGAGCAGCAAAATAATTCTTATCCAGAAAATTTGAGATCCACTTGAAGTGTTTCCAGACAATTTGTGAAGGGAGAGAAAAAGACTGAGGTATCCTACTTGTTACAAATTATTCAGCAGCTCAGAAAGTTTCTCGTTTTTAGAAGGCAGTTGTTGAAAACAACAGAATTTTTGATGATTTATTGTGAAATTCTTTACTTTTTATTTTATATCAGGATTAAAAAAAAAAAATATCAGATTTTATTCTGCTTGATTCTACCAGGATGAAACTGGCAATGTTCCTGAGAACATTGAAGAAGCTGGATCAGGACCCTATTCTTCAGGAACTCATTATTTTTCTACTCCCACTTTATGTCAATAAGGTATCTCAAAACTGAAGTAACTTACACATAAAGTGACAGGAAGGAAATATAAATATTGGGTATTCAAAGTGTTGTATCCTATGCTACATTCCTCTTCAGGTTCCACTGGGAAGAGTTTCAATAGCCCAAAGTACGAAACCAGCCCAGAATTCAGCTGCTCTTGCTTCTCCATCCAGCATTGCCACCCAGCTGTACCTTCTCATCTGAAATTAAATGCTCAGCATTTCTTCCTTCATGTTCTGTTTTAGTGCACAGCATCAGTGATGTAAAGCTGGGCCATTGTTAATTTAATTACATGGGAGCATGGAGAACGTGTTACTCCAGTGTTATTGATAGTCAGCAGCACCTACTGGTCCCCTCACCCACTCCCTCTGGAGAAGGCATCACTTTAATCATGCACACTGCAGCATTGCAAATGTGCTTCTGCTCTTTTTACAGCACCACATTCAGGTGTTTTCTCTCTATCTCTTCAGAAATGCACGGATTGCTCTCCTCACTGTAAATGTGGACCACACAGAAGTGGAACTCTGTTCTATATTGGTATGTACTTTTTTACAGAAGTCATTAGAGCTGCAGAAGAGGAATCCTTTTTCTGCTGGGAAAGACATGGCAATAGTGATTGACCATTTTTTTCCTGGCTTGCTTGCAATAAAACATTTATTCATAATACATGTCTAGCGCTGCAGGTGGCATTGTTACTGTTCAAAGAACCCTACTCAGCACATAATGTGGTCGGCACTTCATCTTCCTGAAAATGAATCTTGAAAACTTCTTGAATTATATATCTCCTCCTGCTTTTCAGTAGATCCATAATTTTCTTCAGAAGATGGATTGCAGATAGCAGCACTGATGAGAATTAAAGTAGCAAGGTTCATGTTAAGAACATAGTCAGTAAATCAAAAACTGAAAGTAATGTCAGAGATTCAAAATCGTAGACTGGCAATATCCTGAGATGCTTCTTCTAATGGAGTCCGGTAATGAAGTCATGAGGTTAAACACCAGCCTTCAAAGATTCCTGCCTGTTCAAGTACCAGAAACCTGCACTCCCCTCCTAGGAACTGGGAAATCACCCTTGCTGCTTATATGGAGGAGAAGGATGCAGCAAAAGCCATTGAGCTGCTCCTTCCAAGTGCCAGTAAACAATGCCAATAACCACAAAGAGCTTTAGAAAGTTACCAATGGGGACATTCTCCAGCATCACAAAGCTATGTGTTCAACCAATGGAAAAAAAAATCCTGATATTTAGAAAAAAAAAAATTAATTCCCCTAAAAACTATCACTCCAAAGTCGTCATATTCACCTTTAAGAGTAATCATATTGGTCCTGTTTAACTGAAATAATTCATTAGTGATACTTGGCATCCATATCAATTTATTGGATAAACATGTTCCTAACCCCTTCTGCAAAGCTGGTGAATAACTCTGCCAAAATAAGTTTCATATCAATCCCTCCAGCTATCGATGTGAAGCAGATACTCTGCTTGAGTAGTTGTTTCCTTATCAAATCTGTAGGAAAGTAAAGACCTCCAAAAAAGGTAGAAAAGAGGTTTCACATACTACACATTTTATATTTCTGATTTCAATTACATGCTCACTCCTTTCCTTGTGTCATAAACTGTTCTACTGCTCTGTTCACAAATAATTTGCTGAGGAGAGCCACACATGGGGCAAATACTTGTTCCAATAGTCAGGGGTTTGGCTGTTAGTGTTATGGGGAGCCTTGCAGCTCTGTCTCGATAGGAGCCTTGCAGCTCTGTCTCTGTGCAGGGCTTTAGGCTTTCAGGAGTGTCAGGCTCAGGAAACTGATGGACTGTATTCCCATCTCAGTGCATCCGTATCTGTCTCTGTGGGACTGATGTGCACAAACCAACATGTGGCAGGATAAGACACTATCCTTAATTTATGGAGGTAACCATGTTAGCTCATGAGATGCTCAACATAAGAAAGCTCACATCTACATGCAGCAATTTTTTTTAAAATGAGGTATTTTCACATGAATTTAGTCCTTGTGGAAAGAGCACTAAACATCCCATTTCTTGTTTACCTCCAGAAGTGACACAGGACAAATGGAATCACCGTGACTGTTCTCCACAAAGTTCACCAAAACCTCTCAACCTCGGCCAGGTTAAGAGGGTAATTCAAACTTCATGTCAATAAAATCATCACAGGCTCGCTGAAGTTTCCCAGTGTAATGGTGAATTCTGGGGCATATCAAATAGGGGCTGGATCAAATCCAGCGATTTTCCACTGCTCTGATACATGCTTGCAAAAGAGGAAGAATTTAACAAACCAGAGCTTCAGTTGATATAAATCAGCACCATTCTGCTGAAGCTAATGCAGCTGCATTGATTCACAGACACTGAAGCCTTGGATTCTGGTCTCAGAAATATGATAGAAAGTTCCATTTGCTAATGTAAATGTATATTGATGGTTTATCACATAAATTTGTTCAGGAAAATGCATGAATCAGTGCTGCTTTTTTAGTAATGAATCGCTATAACAGGTAGGAATAAGTTTTGAGCTTTAAAAGGACCCAATATATGTACTTCAGTCACGTAGTAATTCTGCAAGTATGCTCTTGCTTTGAAAAACACCTTTTTCCTTAGTCCCCCTCTCTTGATGCAAGCCCAGAAATTGCACCACCACTCCTATAACTGTAGACAACAAATTTAAAATACCCTTAATTGGAAGCTGAAAAAACTAAGCATGCTGCACAATGGCTGAGACACAAGACTTATGGTTGTTTACTGTAACACTAAGACAGTCCCATTAACAAGAATGATGGGAAACTGCATCCTGGCATTATTCTTAGCAAAAGACTTGACAAATATGTTTTGTAAATGAAGGAACTACAACAGAGAAAACATATAGTACACTTTTCCCCCCTTCTTCCCAGCGAAATGGTTGCATGTTTAATGCTTTATACATTATTCAAGGCTCCATTTTCCAGGGTTCATCAATACCCTAGTCTGCAGCAGCTAGAAGCTTGTAACAACTGACAAATGTAGACAAACATGCTGCTTAACCCAAGAACAGTGGGTCAGAGAACAAACAGGAAAATTTATTGTCTTTGCTATATTACTGTTGGAATGGAGAAGTAAATGAATACCATACGTTATAGCTTATCACTTACAGTATGAGTGTATCATGAACAGCCCAGCATGTCCTACTTAAATAATACTGATGGATAACATGCAGGCAGCTTTTGTTCACTGCTGAGGTTTTGTCTTGTCTACATGTTGTTTATACTTATATAGGGCTAGAGGAAGAGACAAAAGAATAGCAAGAGCCATGCTAGAGGCTCACACACTCCCCTTCCTCCACGTAGCCATAATGAATCCAGGCTGTGCCTACCATGCAAGCTATTGCAGAGAAATATAGGAGCCTTCTTGGAGTAAAAAGCAGATTTCACAATATATCCTTAGACCAGACATTATGTTATTTCCCAGCTGCACTTGTAAGCAGCTCTGCAGAGGACAAAGAAGAAAAAGCAGGGGGGGAAAAAGGGTGGTGGCAGGGAGGAATATCAACCTGAGTTTTATTGCCTCTGCCTGCTGGAGAACTGTAGGGAGATTAGCAATAATTTTTATATTCAGCACTGTACCTCTGAAGGTGACTCAAGAACTCATGTGAACTAGAATTCTAGTAGAGTATAAGCACATCCTCAAACCTGTGCTGCTGTTTCTCTCCTGCCCTCAGCCTGTTGTTTGGCCAGACCATTCCAGCCGTGCAAGGCAGGCCCGGTGCACCTCTGGATTTCTGCATTAACATCTGCAGCACCATTTCTCAGGTGTCTGGTGCCAGAGGATCACTGCCTGAGGATCTCATCCCACACTGCCATCACACTATTTCAGACTTTATGCTGGCATTGAGTGAATGGCAAATGGGCAGAGAAAGGCACAATACACTTGAAAAATGGAATTCAGAGCCATTTGATATTCATCCTGTTGTTGTGCCACAGAAACTGCAGGGCAATATAGAATCAAGCCCCACATGAAGGAAATAATTCAACAACATCAGGGATCCTTTTAAATTGTGATTAAGCTTTTCTCTATTCAATGAAAAAAACAGAAATCAAACATACCCTCATTCCCCTCCACCCCCCAAAAAAGTAATTTTTCCTAAATAATTGAAGGTAGTTGTGACCGAAGGGTTAGGTTTATAATTTTTGGTAATTTAAGTCACTTATATTAACCACAGGAATTAATTTGGTCTGACACTTTTGCAAGCAGGTATTTACCAACAGAAAAAAGATATTCCCAGCCCAACAGGAATTAAGGAGTGCTTGTCTACTCACAAAACTGTATCATTTTAATTAAGATTTTGCATTCACCACTTATTAATTTAAACCTGACCTATTTCTCAGTAAGGGAATTTAAACTAACAAGTCAGGTTCCAACAGATTGGAACTCCTTACACAAATCACAGGGATTTTAATGAAGTAGCTCGATATTCCATCTGTATTTACTCTGGCATGATTTTGTGATGCATGACAAGCCTCCCGTGAAAAGGATGTTAAAAAGGAACCCTGTTTCAAAAAGGAAACAAGATGGGATGGGTTCCAAATGGGACTCAGGTCTCTAGTCCTCAGTGGTCCAAATTTCACATTGGGCAAGATGAGCTTACTCAGCAAAATGTCCCATGGTGGTGATTTCTGTGTGTGAGTAAATCAGTTCTTTAATACCTACTGCTCATTTAAAGTGGTTGATTTATGCTTGGTATAAATGAAGAATGCAGATATTTACTCAGACACAGAAAAAAACCCCTAAAAACAAAGAACCCCCACAAAAACCAAAACAGTCCTTGGAGCTTGTTTACTTGGTAAAGAGTTTTTTCTTTCCCACTTCCTCTTCCCAGCATTATTTTCATCCCAGTATCCCAGAAATCTGTGGTTCCTTAAGGCTGCCACTTGGTTATGCAGACCAGAGTCAAATTCAGGAGCTGTTCTGGGATGTACTCAGCCTGGCTGAACATGGTTTTCCTTTTCAGCTAAAAACTGCATAAGTAGGGCTGGCCAACAGGGCTCTGTGGAATGCTATGGGGAAACTGAGGCTATTTGATGACCAGCATGGAGAACTGGAATTGGTGCTAAAAATCTTGGTTTACTCTGCTGTAGACTGAGAATAGGAACGATCAAAACTGTTTCCTAATCTTGGGCTGATGATCCAACATCCGCTGAATGAAAATCTCCAGAAGAGACTCTTAATCCAAAACCTGTTTCCCAAATTTTGGCAGATTTGTTTGGGCATCTTAAATATACTTCTACATGAGATTTGTACACCTGGTGCCGAACGTGGCATTTCTTTGCCTCCACTGCAGCTCTCTCAGTGCAGTGTCTGTTACTGGGCTGACTATGACAAAACTCTAACACTAGATTTGCATTCCAGAAAGCCCCCGACAGCAATCCTGGGATATGACTGCTAATCAAGAGGCTGGTGACATCTGTAGCAGAGCAGATGGTGACGTTCCACAGGTCCTGCTGGCAGGGGCTCTCAGTTTTCAAGGCAGTTTTTGTAAATTTAGAAATTTTGATCTATAGTTTTTGCCATCCTCTAGCACTTGGGAAGATGACATAGACAACTAAGCACCAACGAGGACCTTCAAGCACAAAGGGCATGGAATAATCCCTGCAAAATGACCAAGTGATAAACCCCACACCACGCCCTAATCCGTGACCATTGCCCCTGGGTGTGGCCACAGGTAATGCTGAATTTGGCTCTGCTGTGTTTGTTGCCTCTCGTTAAAGGTTATCAGGTTTATCCCATCTTTGTTGTACTAAACCCACTGAAGTCCCTCATCCTGCAGACACAACTCATGTACCCCAGGCCCCCAGCCATCTGGAGAACCCTCCTCAGGACCCTGTCCAGCCTCTCAAAATCCCCCTAAACTGTGGCAATCAAATTGTGCTCTGGCTAGGGAGACCAGCACCACTGAGAAGGTTGGGACAACATTCCTGAACCTGTTTGCCACCTCCAGGTGTGTCAAATATGTGGTTTGCAGCCAAACATGACTCTCCAGCTGGCAATGGCAGACCTTACAGGTTTACATTATCTTCAGGTATTAAATACTACTCATGTTTCCCCTGTGATGTGCAGCCACTCTCAGTGCACTTCATCTCTTCACAAGTTCCAGATAACTCTGTACTAAGAGCACAAAACCAGCAGTTTGAAAATAAACGAGCATCAATTTGGTTCAAAGGAGCTGGCAAGCTTGACAGTGGCCCGGGTAAATTTCCTTCTGCCCCTTATGACATTCTGATACTACCTCTGGCTTCTGCAATCCATTTGCCTCCTACTTGGAAGCATTTACTGAGAAATAACCTTGATCTTGACTTCTCACCATTCCCCAGGCAAATTATTATGTTTTCTTACTGTTCCTTCACCCCATGGTATTTAACAATTTTGGTTTCTTGCCTGGGTTCATTCAAAGCTTCAAAGTGCAAAACAAAAATAACCCCAGAAATGTGCAAGTAATGTAATAATTTTTCAAAGGTGTCCTGTGTGGAACCCAGCTGCAGCAGGGCTGAGGAGGGAAAATTGAGAATGACATTAAACAGACAGTGCTAAATGTAAAATAATAGTAAGGGTACAGCTTTGCTTTATACAATAATTCCTGGTCATTGAAAAACATGATTAATATACAGGGTTAAACACATTTTCAGTTTAGAAGTTTTGAGGCTCAGAAATATCTGCAACACATAACCTTGCACAGAGGAAGAACCAGGAGACTGAGAGCAGAGGGAGGTTCTGCTTTCTTGCTGAAATTCCTTTTTAAAAGGAAGTTCCTGCTCAGGACTGGGAGTCTGTTCTACATGGTGTTTGTGTCAGACAAGTGCCATTCTTTTGTTCATTAGATATCCAAAAGAGAGATAGAAAACTTTTGCCAGTATCACACACAACTGGACAGCAGGAAATCTCACACAATTTTTAAGAAAAGGATGGCTACCTTAACACGTGGGTGGGGGAAATGACAGGTGGATGATGGACACCAAAACCCCATACAAGATCCGCTCACCAGCCAAGAGGAAAGTAATAGCCAATCTCCTGCAGGACGTTTCCTCTGATCCCATTCATCAAAGACAAGGATATGAGGGGGGCAAAAGTCCTTAAAATGAAACTGGTTGTTGGCTGAAAACCACAGCCAGATTCAGACTGTCGTTGTTCTGGAGACACTTAATAAAACACCAATTTCGCATTAACTGCTGTTTTAAAATTAAGTTATTTAATTATTTTGGTTCTTAATAATTTATTTGTTGTGATGTATATCTGGACAGTTTCAGAAGTGGGGAAAAAACCAGAAGTATAACCATGAGTTGCCTGAAGTTATGATTCACTATATTTTTTTCCTCGCTTTTTTATTGCACATAAGTGCAGCCTTACTGTTGCTCATAAAGAGATGTGAATCTGTCCCTACTATCACACCTAACTATGCCAGGGAAAATAAAAGAACCTCTGTAACAGCAGCTGCAGTGACACACCATTTTTTCAGTCTACCTAGTCCTGAGTCAGTTCAAGGGCTACAATGAACAAAGCTAAAAACACTGAATTTTGCACCACAGTTGTTACCCTAGCCAAGTAACAACTTGAATCCATGTTCATTTACCCCTCCAGTTATGTATTAACAGAAGTGCCAGTTGTTGTTGTTTCAAAGAGCAACACTGTCTTCTCCTGCTTGTTCCTACTCTATCCAAAAGCCCACCAGATGTTTTGCCTCTGTTTCCTCTGGCTCTCCAATACTTCTGACAGCTCTTCAATGCTCTCACAGTCCCTCAAAACCACTCCTGTGGACATGCAGCTTCCTTCACCTCTTAATTCTGAAACCTTAACAGTCACACCAAGTACCCAAGGCTTGGGTCCTGCTCAGACACTCCCATCAAGGGGCAGCGCGTTCATATGTCCTGAGGGGAAGAAACTGAAATATTGTCACCCTGCTCTCCCTCAGCCCCAGGAAGTTCACAGCTGATGACTCTGAAATACAAGCCTTTGACCAATATTCACTTAAAAAAATAAATTAATAAAGTCCATAAGTCACTACTTAATTTTTCAATAGAAGGTATTCTCTTGTGTCTTCAAATCGAATGAAATTCTTAAAAATAGAAAACCGTCGCCTAATTTTAGTGTTTATCTGCCCTCATGACCTCTGCAGGCAGTGCCCACTGGAGGTGAATTATGAACACATTGTGGTTGCCTGGTCGCTCCTTGATGAACCTTAGGCTGCTGCTGTCTCCAGACCCTGCTCAGAGCTCAAAGGAAAGACAACCGGAGATCTGGTTTAGAGATGTGAACATCAATAATCAGAGGTCTGAGGGTTAAAAAACACTCATTACCCTTTTGGTCATGAGACTCTGCCAGTTTGATACCTGAAACAAATTTTTCTGGGGCCTTACCATACCTTTGCCATGGCTCCAGATGACATTATGCCCTGATGAAAATAAACTTACCCTCTCCTAAGGATGCTAGAGAAAACACAGGGCCTTTGGCTGTACACAGTGTTGTTTGGCACTTTAGTACTTTAACTGCTTGAACCTACCTGACTTTGCTGGTCCCAAAGCAGCAGCCATCTTTCATTTCCAAATATTCTGCTGCCTGTGTGCACACACACATGTGCCCAGGGAGTCTGGCAAACTCCAGGGGTCAGATCCAGATTTTGGTCACAACAGAGTAAATGAAGAAGGAACCTCATGGAATTATTGCACTGCCTGTTTGGGATTACTCTAAGTAACTCTAGAATAATCCAGCTCAAAAGTGATTTATTAAATACCAAAAGATCTCTCAAAAAACAAAAGATTGTATGAGATGACTTGGAAGATGCGTAGAGCTAGCTATGGTCTAAGCACTGTTTACACATGGCACACAGAAGTGTTTACCTTCATTAGCAAGAATCCTGTCCCCAGCTTTGATTAGTTTCGCTATTCTCTAAATGACACATTCATTTTCCAAATTAATCATCTGCAAAGACAAGGGGCAGAACAGAAGCATTATTGGTCTGAGAGCTCTACTGAAGGATATATGAAGGTGCAAACTGATAAATATTTTATTAGGAAAAAAGAAAAAGGAAAATAAAATTGAATCAGAAAAAAAAAAGTCCACCCCCAAAATCCCAGGATAAACTCTTCATATCACAAGCTAAAATTTTACTCTTCCTTTTGACGGCTGCTGCTTTTATTATTAAAGGTTTTTTTAAGAGTCTACATTTTGATGTTAGCATATGAAAATACGTTGACTGGCACAGAAAAACAAACTCATAAATTTCAAATTTAAGTATCTGTTTTAATGTATTATTGTACTTTATTGGCAATGTTCCACCAGCAAATGCCTTTTCATTATTGTATCCCCTCTTTGCAATAAAGAGGAATGCTGTTGACTTGCTTCCATTTTGGGAAATATGAAATCATTGTTTCTTGCTAGCTGTGGGCAAGAAGTAGTTTTCAAACCATGCTAAAGTTGCAAAAGTGTGTTCACAAGAAATATATAGCGAGAAATATGTTAGTACCTTTCATAAATTTTCAATACAGGGATATAGCAAGATCATTTCCAAGCATAAACAGACCCAGCAAAGAAAATATATTATCTTAAATCAGGTATCATTCCCCAGTATGACAAAAGATGGGTTGTTTAACAGCATAAAATAAGCAGACTTCAGCCTAGTACAATAAGATAGCTGAGAAAGCTTTAATATTTTACATAAGTAGCCAACCATCTCTAGCTAAATCTTTTATCCCCAACTGAAACAAAAGGCACATTGGCTTCTGAGAAATCTTTGCCTGTCTGCAGGGAAGCTGTTGAAATAATTCAAAACTTTTTCAGTAGCTGGCAAAAAAACCTGAAGTGTGAATTGATGCCTTTATCCTAAACTGCATAAATAGAACCCAGTTGTGAACCCCACAGACTACGTGGGAGAAAGGAACCAGGAAGGCCCAGCATGGCCTCAGAAACTCGTGTCACCCACACAGGTGGCAGCAGAGCTCGGGGCACACAACAGGAGCTCACTCAGCAGCCAAGGGCAGCACCCCCTGCCCTTCCCTTCCTTTCCTTTCTGCCCTTTCTCCAGTTAATAATGCACAGCCCCGCCTTGTATTTCACTAAGTGAACCAATGAATGGAAAAGCTCTTTGGAGAAATCCTGTCATGCTGGGCAGTAACATTGTTAACACGATGTTTTGCAGGTGAGCAAACTCCCTGTCATGGACCAAAACCTACTGTCACACTGTTTGTGAGTCAGCCCCTTGTTCCAGGAAGTCAGAGTTTCTGGTGACCCACCACCTGCAGAAACCCACATTTGAGCAAANACAGTTCCAGGAAGTCACACCTTTCCCATGTCCTCTTGCCCTGCCAGAGTTTCTGGTGACCCACAACATGCAGAAACCCACATTTGAGCAAAGGAAAGACCAAGCACTGAATTCTGACACAAAATCAGCCTTTAAGCAAAGCAATAATCCAGGGCCCCCTGCCAAACAAGGTTTTACCTGGTGAGGTGCAGTCCAGCAGTCAGTCTGCACATGTCCTCAAACTCAGACATTTTCCTTGGAAGCTGAAAAATGCAACATGAGCCTGCAATCAATGAGTTAGCAGTCCTACTGCTACAGATACTCAGTACACAGGTGGTTGAAACCCAGCAATTTCAGATATTTTTGCCCTCTTCTGGCTGGTACTAAGGTTCATGATGGAATTGCATTAATATTTCACATAGAGGTCTAAGTTAAAACCTAGAATCCTTTATGGGTAATATTTGCATCATTTCAAAGGTAGTCCCTTTAATTTTTCATGCGCAGTGGTTGGTATGAATAATTTAATTATATCCAGAGATCCACTGCAAAACCCAATGATTTACTGACATATTGAAAATTGATTGTAGAAGGTGGCACTGTCCTACTCTAAGCAACAATTGATGGTTTCAGTCTGCTCCCAGGGGGTCAATTGTACCTTAAAGACCCTTGACACCACCCGTGAGCCTCGAGGTTCGCTTACGACGGGCCCCTGTGAGGGAATTTGCTTTTCCTGCTGTTATACTTGCTCTGTGGTCAGGTAAAAACCTACATTTTGGAGCCTTGTGAATCAAGGAAAGTTGAACAGATCCCTAAATTCAGACATAAATGAAGAGATGTGGCTGTAGAGATGAACTGGTTCCCATTAGCTGTATTTATTCCTGCAGCAGTCATTCTTTGGGGTTTTTGAGTATAAGATTTTGCCTGCTGCTCAGGTCCTGGTCCAAAGTCTGTGAAAATAATTGGAGGCATGCAATTGGCATGAGCTGATTGAGATATTGCCCATATAAAACACATGCCACATTACTTTTTTTGACACCTGCTTTGAAAATAGTTTCTCTTAACTCTCCATTAACACCATAATCATGAACAATAGAATAAGACAGCTGTATCCAAAACAGAAATGAACTTTATATTCAAATTTTTTACAGGCAGGTATGTGTTCTAACACACATATAACATTCAGTAATAAATTTGTGTGTATAGCAAATACAATCTTACTGCAGAAGAGCTCCTTGTTTCACAAGAATTAGAACCAACAAGGAATTAACGTCTGAAAATACAGTCTTTAAAAAATCTGAGATCAGTAGGCAAATTCTGAGCCAGTCTTAATGTATATGTCTTGATTTCAGCCATTTCAGAACCTAATCCTGTAATTCTAAGGAAATATAGATACAATATTAAATTTTGCAATGCACATTTTTGGCACACTTGTAAAGTTTCAATTTTATCTACAGTCTCAATAACAAATATATTTATAATGCCACCTGAAATCAAGAGAGAGCCTTGGGGAACTAGCACAGTGGTCATTTATTACCTGCTTTACACAAGAACCTTATCTGGGACTCCCATGATCTGGGATTTCTAGCAAGCATTGTGACAGTACCTACAGGAGATGCAATATTTGAAAAAATGGTAAAATTATAATTTCCATGTTGTCTCAGGTAGTAGATGAAGAGCAAAAAATCTTTGCTTATAGCAGCCACTGGCAGACATTGAGAATGAAATGGAATCACACATACAAACATCAAGGACTAAGGAGAAGGATATTTCTTTAGGCACTGGGTTAGTGTGAAAGTGCTCCACTCCTTTCGCCCTTTTCAATTAGCAGATCCTGTCCTAGCTTGTGATCCTGAAGAAAACCCTGTAATTCTGTTCTGGGATCTCCCTTCTCTCCCTAGCCCAACATCTCATTATACAAAAGGAAACAATCAATACATCCACACATTTTTATGCAGCTCTTTTTCTAACTGACTGACATTTCTTACTGACTTTCTGAGGAGCATACCTCCAGTCTGCCTCTGTGTTATTCATTAGCAAGAAGTAAAAAAAATACCAACCTTGTTGTTATTCTTCTATTTGCATTCAATGTGAACATCAATATCACTTCTCAGAGCTATCATTAATTTTTTTAACTCTAGCCTGTAGTAAAAATCTAATTGAAGTACTACCATGCAAACACAAAAAAAAAAGCCCTCACATAGTCCTTACTCCCTGAAACCTCACAGTCCAAGCATGTAATGAAGCATAAATAACCAAGTCTTGATCAGAAGCAGCTCTGAATTGTAGCTTCAGTGGAAATAGATAATGATGAACACATGGTAAATACCTTAAGAAAATTTACATCTTCACCAAACATTAGCATGTGGCTAAACTCACAACTCCTTGTGTTTGTTTGTAAATCTGGAATTTAAAAAATCAATATGCCCTGACTTGTGAGGCATCCTTCATTTCTAAAAGGAAGGTCCCATCACTTAACACTGCATCTGAAGGACATGAAATTCCTGCTCTCCACGTGCTCTCAGTTACACCCATTATTCCTACCACTTCAAAAGTTTTCTGAATCCAGATTCAATCCTGATGGCTTCAGATCAATCATGATATTCCCTGCTATTCATTTTCCCAGTACTTCCAACACTCCAAGAGTCCCCATGTGACCACTGGGGAAGAGAGCAGCTGCTTGCTTGCTTGAGACCCATTTGGAAACCTGGTTCTGCTTAACAGTAAAAAATGATCCACTTGTTACAGGCTGGAGCTGTGGATAGGCTTAGCTTGCCTGGTGGTCTTCTCTTCCTGGCATTAATGAGAGAATCCTCCAGGCAAACCTTTTCTCCTCACAAACAAAGTAAAATACCCTGTCCTTCTTGGCTAGAATGTGTTATTTTCTGTCAGTGAGGGCTGAATGCACAATGACCTGCTTACATGGAAAAAAGGCTCAGAGAAGTTTGCTCAAACCTGTTCACTCAAAGGGCTTCACCTTGAACTAACATTGTCCACAGGAATTAAGATTACGCTTTTTTTTTTTCTTTCTATGTCCCTGTTACAAAGTAGGAAGACAAGGTCACATTAAAGAATAAATAAGTGAATCAACACACAAATATCCCACCTGAATTATATTTGCAAAAAGCCAAATTTTCAGGGGGACAGCTGTTGAAAAGACAACTTGTTTATCCTTTAGAAACTTGGAGTTTCATTAAAATTACTTGAACAGCAAGGATTGAGGTGGAGTAAAAAACCTAAATCCTCAACAAAATACAGACTGCTTCCCTTCTGATCTGGCACATTCCACTGACACACAGATAAAGGAACAATTTTGATGAACCTTTGTCCTGGGCTGATGCTGAATTGTATCCCCATTCATCTGTTTAGCCCAGAAATAAGTTTTGCACCTTTAAAACTGGATCTGAGAGCAAAAAACGCAGTAAAATGTCTGAGGCTGTTGTATTTGAAACACAAAGCTCAGAGTTTTCAGCTTTCCCTCACTCGTGGCCTGTGCTGGCTGCAGTGTGGATGGCAGAGAGCTCTCCTTTGCTTTTGCTCAGTTTTTGGCCAGCTGAGGCAGAGAAGTTCTCTGCACTGTGGTTTTTTCCCTTTTCCCTGGAACTGTTTAACCTGCTCTGGACTAAAAACCCAAAAGGGCACCAGGAGCTCACACCTGTGGCCCCCCGGGCCCGGCCTGGGCCCGGCCTTTCCCAGCCCTGAGGGACTGAGGGGAACTGAGCCGAGCTGCAGCCACGGGAGAGACTCTGGGAATTTGTCATCTCTGGGAGTGGGGACAGGGTTTGGTGTTCAGTGTTGTTCATTTGTTGTGCTGGGGAGTGCTTTGCCTGTTAAATAAACAGGTTTTTTCCACTTCCTGCCAAGGAAATCCTTTTCTTGAAGTGGTTAAAGGAGAGGCCACTTCGGTTTGTTTTCTGGAGGAACCCCTTCGGAGGTTTTCTCCCAAATTTGCCCTAAACCAGGACAACCTTTTTGCATGGTGAGATTCTGTGCTGTCTGTTCTCTCCAACATTTTGGTTTTTAACAGACAGATGAATGGGATGACTTCCCTTGATTCATTGGCACTGTAAAGCACTGACTTCTTTAACAGCAATCATAAATGGTTTTGAGATATGAAACAAGTGTTGCAGCATGGTCCATTGAGCTGAATGGAGAGCAGTGCCTACCCCAGTGTCACTGCACATGATATATTTAATGATTGCTACCATATGTTTGGATCAAAAGTGCTTTCAGTCATCTATGACATGGGATTCCATCTTGTTCATACTTTTTGAAAAAGCTACAAAGACAGTCATAATTTGATTTTCCATATTGAAAACTCAGAAATGCTCCTTTATACATCAAGTTTTCTAAGCTCCTTAAATTTTCCTTTTAATGTATCTGTACAAATATATGATAATAATAAAGCGCAATACTTGAGCATTAAAAAAACGTTAATTATTGGCTGGAAAAGAACATTGAGTCTGCAACAATTCAAGTTTACTATAGCTATAAATGCATTACACCACCATTCTGCTTGCAGCTGTTCATGAAAGCCACAATATTCTACTGTCGTTCTCAATATCTTGAAACATTTTTCAACAAGCAGCATTTAGAGCTGATAAAGAAAAATGGACTTTTGTTTACCAGAACATTTCAAAATTTTGGTTTCATTTGTTTGGAGATGAAAGCCAGTATTTTTAAAATTCCTAGAAAAATAGTTTTAATAAATTTTTACTTGTTTTAAGTGTTGCATTCGACTATGTGGTAACATTTTTAAAGAACATAATCCATTCTGAAAATGTTAAATACTTCACTATGGTATCAGGCAGATATTTATCTAAATGAATAAATTGATTTTTGGAGGTATTACAATATTTTTTTTCTTTGAGCAAATAGTTAATTTTTTTTTTTCTTGCTTGAATATCTTTATTGGGTGAATGTAACTGAACAAACCCCAAAGTTTAAAATAGCAGTGAGACTTTAAATGTAATCTACATCCACCAAGGAGTATTAGGATAATTTCTCATCTGCAGAAAATAATATCTTGCCCAATATCCTGAGGGCTTCTTTGAAGAAATGCAGTAAGTAATTGATAGGATGAGAGGACAAGAAATGGGATATTTGATCCAGCAGGAAAACTGGGTGAGGGTTTCACCCAGGGGCCTGTATCCTTCCCAGAGAGATGTGTCTCCCAAGAGAACACCTTCTAGGAGTACTGCTGCTTCCCTGGCTGAGAGGGGATTCCAGCAAGTGATTTCAGCTCGATAGTGATTTCAGCTCGATGCTGGAATCTCCAGGAACAAGAGAGAGAGAGAGAGAGAGAGAGAGAGAGAATGAGAGAGAGGAGTCTGTATGGCAATTCCCCAGAGCTGGCTTTATTGTCAGTGTCTCTACAAAGGGAGCCAGGGGCAGAAAGCTCTTGGGGTCAGAGGCTGAGGCTGGGGTTTTATAGGGACACACAGGGGGTGGGTACAGGCTCTCTGCATGAAGGAAACAAGGTACAGGAGGGCGAAGGGCTCTCTTGCAGAGGGCTTATTGTCCTTTACAGACATTCAGAAAAAATTCTTTACCAAAAGTGCCATTCAGCAGTGGTACAGCTGTCAGGGATGTAGTGGAGTCCCCATTCCTAGAGAGATGCAAAAATGTAGAAGTGACATTTGGGAACATGGTTTAGTGCTGGATTAATGGTTGGACTCAATGGTCTCAGAGGGCTTTTTCCACCTAAATGATTCTATGACTTAATTGAATAATTGAAAACTGACCAACAGGCAACAGTGTGGGGTAAAGATGTCTCACAGTGACCAAGAACTGACCAAGGGCTCTTCCTGTGCTGTCCATCTCCTGGCTCCCTGTCTCTGTCCCTAAACCTTACTGAGTTCCATCTGCTGTTGCTCCTGCATGCTTGAGGCACAATCACAGAAATAATTCAACCATCTCGCTCCTGTGTTTCCATGCTTCTGCACTGTGCCTTGCAGGGAGAAGTTCAGGGCTGCCAAAATCAACTACCAAACCATTTGGACTCTAAAGTACAAAAACAACCCTCAACAGCCTCACCACTGGGAAACAGAAGGTGCCTCTCTGAACCCCTGGGGAGATATTAAAAACAGATTGACTTGACAGTTGCTCACAAAAATAGGGAACAACTTAAGAAGGCCACTTTACAGCCAGGACTGAGTGGATTCCAAACCAAGCACCTTTCTCAGAGTTCTGTGTTCAATACAGGATATAATCTACAGTCTTACTCTTTTGAAACAGATGATCCAGTTTGAGTCCCCTCCTCTGAGCAGCCATTTTCAGACTATTTCATGACTTTTAGAAAAAATTCCCTCATTCCAAGTGAAGCAGATCACTTATTCCTGAATGATGGTTTCTGTTCCCAGATTATCTACTGTATCCTTAATTGTGCAGTTTGATAAAGGTAGTTGATATCCTCAGGATTTCTCTAACCTTTATTTTAGCACACTCCAGGATAGTAACACTCTAATCAATTATAGCATGCTGATGGCACATGGGGAGCCCTAAATCTCCTATTGACAGCTCATCAGGGAAGTCAGCACTTTTTTGTAATTTTCCATTTAAACAATTCCTTGGTACAAAGCCATCTCAAAGACTCTACACTGTTTGTTCACTGTCCCATGATCCTGACATGGAGGATACAGAATTTCATATAATTTTATGCCTTATTTATGTATCTTTAGCTTGCTTGGTTCAAAATTTTTAGGTGGTTTAACTTCACAGAGATACACAGGCTCATTTTTAGACAAGAAAATACTTGAAAAAAGATAAAGGGGAATAGTACTCATTTTTTATTCTGCTCTTTAGTTTTTTTATATTCTCCATGTTCAGGGAACTGATGGAAAACACAATTTACTCGTTTAAAAGAATTTCATTTCACGGGATGCAACCTATAGCAGCAATTCATACACAGAAATACTGCATGAATTCAGGCAACAATCCATTTCAGTGTCCAAATTAATTATATTTAAGCTTTCCAAATCATTAGATAGTACCTGTGAAACTGGTTACATGACTTCCTCTTGATCAATGCTAAGTTACAGCAAATGTCAAATGAATTAGTTAAAGAAAAAAATTCAGCAGAATTTAAATTATCAAAACCGCAAGCAAGGCACATTAACATAAGAAAAATAGCTGTGAAAGTTCATTCCAAATGCTGAGCAGCACTGTGCAGAACACAGATTTTCCCCTATGAAAAAACCCATCTCTGTGTATCAGATATACTCAGAAATAACAAATGCTGTTGTATTGGATATTTATTGCAAAGTACTGTATAGAGAAAGAAAAGAAAGGTGAAGCCTTTTATTAGCTAAGATTCACTTTCCATGCAACTGTAGAGCTGTGACATTTGCAACAAAGCATAAGAACACAATAAATGTGATACACTGAGAGAGCTTTCAGACATACCTTTTCTATCCTTGAACTCTAAACAAGGATTTCTGCCTCCCTCTCTCCCATTATAGAAACCCTTTAAGTATTAAAATATAGCAATTTCAGATGGATTTAGATCATTGTGCAACTATGAATTGGTATTCTTTGGAAATAGCTATACTTATTTCAGAGTGAGGAATGTGAACTATCAATCCAGAGCATCTGCTGAACCTTGTGTAAAGGTCAGTCAGTCCTGTTGTAAATGCAAACATCGGTACCTAAGTTTCCTTTTCACAACTGAAAACACGACCTTGAGCAAACAAGGAGGTTTCATTAAGTAAGAAAGGGAAGGAACTCTTACAAAGAGAGTAAGTAAGTGCTCTTTAAGACAGAAAAAATAATTTAAAAATAATACAAATGCTGAATCCTTATCTCCTTATGTCTAATGAGGTCTATAAACAGCCAAACTTCTGAGGTCAAAATGGTAGCTTCTTAAAATAGCTCCTCCACATTTGATTTTTCATACAGAGAGACTTAAAGTGAATAAGATCTTGATTTCAGAATAGCCAATAGCTATGAGTGAAAGAACTAAGGTGCAAATTGTACCAAGAGAGAAAAACTGACCCAAATAAAAAATCATCTGACATCCCAGTTGAGGATTTTGGCACAGATTGGCTCTGTTTGGTTTTTTACATCCAAAGCTGCAAATTGCAGCCACTTCTGTAAAATAAGTAAGGGGACATTTACAGACTGGGGCCAGCTCAGTGCATCTCATAAATTCACTGTTGTCCATAATTCTGATTAGTGAGGACATATCCCAGTTTAATTCTGGGCAATTTCATTCACAGTAGACTTCCAGGGTGATCATGTCTCTGTTCCTACTCAATGACTCTGCTGTTACTATGGGTAAAACACCTTGGAGAAAGAGCCCAGTGATCCCACACAGTCAGGATGTAAAGCCTGTGGATACAGAACTGCCACATCAGCACTGACAACAGCTGGTGCCAACATCACTCTACGAACTTTATTTAAATTTCTAAATTATTTCCAAACCATTCCAAATGTCCTTGCTACTCAGATATCAAAAAATAACTTTTCTGAGAGCCCGGAACATTATTTTAAGGGTTTGCCCTACTCTTAATCTTCAGATCTTCTGTCTTATTCACCATATAGTATTTTCTGCCTGAAAACAGCTGTGTCAAATCTCTTGACCAAAACACACAAATTGTTACTAACTTCTTCACTATCAGGTATTTATGTTTTACCTTAAAAATGTTGCCTACAATTATTTACACAACACTATCTGACACAAACAAGATGCTACATGTGGAATATACGTTTTATCATGTGAAAATCCATTATAGCAATTTTTCAGAGAACAGTTTAAATATACTGTTCCCAAGGTAAACTTCTTCGCTGTAACATAAATATGAGTTTGTAAAAGCTCCTAAGCAATGATTTACTACCTTGCAAGGTTGGCTTGGTACACAGTTGTGCAGTAGTTCTAGCTGAAACACATTTAATTCCAAACCTACATGATGACATTATCAATGAGCTTTGTCCTTAACTCGTGACCTCAACTTCTGAAGACAAGCTTCAATGCTTGTCTTCAACAAATTCCTGCAACGTATTCAGCTGATTGGAAGGAAAAGTAACACGGTGTTGGGAGCTGAGCTGCTTTCTTATAGATTGTTTTCCCAGAAGTTGCTTGGAAGCTGATTGCTGGATGCTTCTGGGTACTCATGGGCGCTTGGGAAAGACAAAGGAAGGAGCTAAGCCAGGGAGAGGCTGGCACAGGACTGCACTTCTCTCTGAGGGAGTTTTTACTCACAGAGGGAACAGGCAGAGTTCAGTTTTTGACCGTGGGGAGATCTCACCAGCCCTCAGCTGGAGCTCAGCTCGGAGTGACCTTCGTGTGTCCCCCAGAAATTCAGAACCTGGTCTCTCCCTGCCCTGCCGGGAGCCACTGCCCCATTGCCCTGCACCCGCTGCTTCTTCAGTTTTTCTGCACACCGTGTCCCACACCCCCTTGGCTAGCCAGGGCATTTTCTACAGCTCCAGCTACTGCACTCTGAATACATCTCCTCCCTCCAGCAGCTTGGTACAGTAACAGGCCAAAGAGGAAAGAAGAAAGGTGCCAGCCTCGGAGGAAACTGTGACTGTCTCCCTAGTTCTGTTTGTTGTTAATGCTATAGTTATTACTGTTATTTTGTCTTGTTAGACACACTAGTAAAGAACTGTTACTCTTACCCACATATCTTTGCCTGAGAGCCCCTTAACTTCAAAATTATAACAATTCAGAGAGATGTATTCTCCCTTCCAAGAGAGACTCCTCCTTTTCCCTAGCAGACACTTGTCTCTCAAACTAAGACACATGGAAAAAAGAAATATCTAGGCATATATACTGAGAAGGTACTAAGGAAAGCAACGTGGGTTCTGAACTGAGGGACCTACAAGCTGTTCATCAGTTCCGAGCAGGAAAATCTCAATCAGCTTCTGGTGGTATTTGGGAAAAGAAATGGGGAAGGAAGGGACATAAGGAAGTGCATGTTAAAAAGCAGAGAAGAAAACAAAGATAGTTTTTTTTTAAAATGCTGTGGAATTTAACTATGATTTCTCAGTTTCCAAAGCTCAGCAGTATGGACTACTTTGCCAGGAGAGGGAGAAGGAAAGAGCCCTGTCTCAGAGGGTCGGCACAGACAACCTGCACACAGCTCCCACAGGCAGATGACAGCTCCCTGCTCCCGGATTCATTCCCCAGGTTCTTCCCTGCAGCACATCAGTACTCTCTCAGTGGCCACTGAGCCCTGCTTTGTACCAATAAAGTACATGTTTTCATGTTTTCACCATTTTTTGTTTAGCGAAAGGAGGAAACTGTGTTCACAGAGATGCCTGTTCCAGATTAGTGCCATAAATAAGAATAAAAGCTTGTTCCTTTTCTTTTCTTTCTGGTCTGCAGTTAGCTGAATTGATAGAATACATTTGGTGAGTTTCTCTGCAGAAATCACAACATGAGCAAACGCGCCAGTTCTTTGAAAACTGCAACCACCTTTGATGGTGGAAGCAGTAAATAACAAAGAATTCCCAGTCTCCTAATTAACATGAGAAATGTTTGCCTTTTTTCAGATATGCTATTGCAAAGTGACTCACAAAATCAAGAGAGGAAGACTGAATGGTTGAATATTCTGACAGTTTAATAGGAATTTATTACGAGAAAGTACTGCTGCATCATCCAGAGAATTCATCACAGACTGAAAACATGAAAGTGCCCAAGTTCTGAGTGTATTTTGAGATCAGTTAATTTCTCTATTTCTTTTCCTCCTGCAAATAAAAATAATGCTTACAGCAGCTACTTTCAACACAGATTAACCTGTATATTTGTCTATCAATTTTGCAGCACTGTGTTCACACAAACAATAACACTCCTTATGTAGCCAGGGGTTCCTTATCATCATCAGGTAAGTTTGCACAACACTTTTATGTGAATACAAATTATTAAAGACTGACCACTGTAAGTGACTAAAAGCATCCCAACAACAACAACAACAAATCTACACAATCTATTTAATAATATAACCTCACAGGGATAGAGAAATTTTATCTTGAGACAAAAACACAGGTTTGGTTGGTTTTTTTTTTAATTATAAGAAACTGTATTCCTAGACCAATTCTGAGATTGAAACATTCAATCTTATTGATCACTAGAAATAAGTCTTAGCAACAATATCAGATGAACAAAAGTAAACTAAATTTTAACAACATTCTGACTTGCAGATTTTTTTTTTTTTAATTCTGACCTACTACTCTTAGCACTGTGGAGGAAGGACAGCCCATCAGCAGTGCCTCTTTGGATTTTTGCCACTGTAGTAATATCCTAACTGAACAAATTCCTGCCCCTGAAATGCATCTTAAAACCTTACTGCAAAACAGAAGGGTGATGACAGAGGAGTATTACTGGCACAGGAGGAGATACTCTTCAGATCTCCAGGATGTTGAACCTGGGCTCCAAATCCAAATCAAGCTCCAGAGATCAGGCCACCAGTCAATTAATTTTGTCTCCACCAACACCCAAAAAAAGCCCAAGCAAACAACCCAAACTGTTCTATTTTATACCTAAGATATGTTTTGATCCTGTCTGTAATTCTTTAAATCTGCCTGGTATTTCCCCTCTTTTTTATGAGTGATGGGATGGCAAAAACTTCTTTCATGAATTGCACATAATGTTTCCCACAGGCAGAACTGAGAGTGAAGCCCAGTTTTAGACTCTGAAGAATATGAAGGATGTCCAAACAGGGTCACTCAACTCATCAGCCACTCGAGCCCAAACAGCATTAGGGAAGTGCATTCTGTTAATTTGGTTAAGTAGCTTGAGCTGCAGGACACAGAATTCACAATATTGAGCCACTGGCATTAATGTGATAAAAGAGTTAAAGGCTAGCATGGTAGAAAGAGGGAAAGCAAAGCTTATAAACCTCATTTAATGGGTAAAAGAAAATAATCTTTAACATTCCACTTCTCTTTGCTTCATTGTATGGATTAAAAAAACCCAAAATTTTGACTTGAGGTCTCTGATGATATAAATAAATGCTGAGCTCTAAAAACATTTTCAGGAAAAAGCTTCTATGTGTGAGAGAAACATCCTAATGCTTTGTCATTAAGTAAAAGTTACTGAAATTTTTCATTTAGATAGGCTTCTTCATTATTTTACCAGCTGATTTGCTATGAGGATTAAATTCCAGGCTAACTTCTAAGAAAACTTCAAATTATTAAAAAACCCCAATAATCTACTTTTTTTTTATTATTATTATTCCCTTGGTTATGCAGGTATTCTGACATTTCCTTAAATTTCATGAAGATCACAGACAATTTTCAGCCAAACTGCTGTTATATGTCCTTCCTCACTGTACCCACAGAGGATCACTGCTGCCATACCACTGTGTATTACAATTTTTAAGTATCTCCATTTTGTCTTTATTTTCAAATCTTTTCTTATTTTTATCTTTTTCACCTATACTCACATCCCATTACAATAAATGTAGTCAGGAAGTTCAGCCACCAAAGGCAGGACCACCAGGTTTCAGCAGGGTCAAAATTTTACCCAATGTGCTTGTTAAGTGAATTTCCAAACAGGAATCAACTCATGCAGGTTAAATGCATATTTAAACATTTTGCTGAAGAGGGACCATTAAACAGGAAAGGAAGGAGTACAGTCAGCTTTCAAAATTGTAGTCTATCAAGGTCTCTCATCCTAATAATGTACATAAAATTATACAAAATTTAAAAAAAATAAAATAAAAAAATAGGCCATCCTCAAAAACACCTCAGAATTACTATGTATGGTATTCAACAATTTTTTTTTGAGCAGACAAGAAATGGAGTTTGATTTAAAGATGAAGGGCCCCCTTTGCACATCAGTCCTGCTCCCCAAAGCAGCGGACAAGGGATGCTGCATCCTGGAAGGGCTGAGACAGCAAACACCCAGCACAGCAAAGGAGGGATGGGGCTGATAGAAAAATCCATCCAAGCTGCCCTGACCTTAGGGATGAAGGACCCAGGGACAACACTAGGGAAAAGCATTTTGTCTGGGTGTCATGAGATCCAAAATGCTTTTTTGAGGAGGAACCATCACATCTCTAGAGAGAAATCTGTTTTCCTCATCACAGAGAACAAAGGGCAGCATACAACTGTCATCTCAATAAAACCAATCCCATTTATCATGTGGACCACCCCTCAGTATTTCAGCTTAGAATCTTTTTAGTACTATGAACCCAAGTTCTCACAACACTTAAAACATAAGTTTATCTCTACTGTATGGTAAACGATTTTATCTCTACTGTAAACAGTAAAAAATCTCTGTAAAACAGATTTTAACTCATCCTTGTATATATATAAAGGTATAAGGTGATTAAGGATTAGCTTGCTAGATACTGTCCAAGTGTGAGAGATTATTGTTGATGACCATTATCACATTTCAAATTATTCACAATTTGAAATTACCTACATGAATCTTCCCTTTAAAACTTCAGCATCAAGCTAGCCTAGTCTTTTCCTATTTTTTTAGGTCTAGTTACTAGAACATTATTTTTCCTGGTCAGAAAGATAAGGTCTTCTGCATTTCTCACTTTCCCAAGCTTGCCTTGCTACATTTCCACACTTTATTGCCGTGTAATGTTCTTCTAGGAGGAAATGCTCAGATTGCTTAAAGGCTTTGAACTTAGTACACTTTCTTCCCTCTTTAGTGATAAATAAATACATACCAGGGTGGCAGCTGTTAAAGGAGGTGCCAGGTACATAAATCAAACAGACAGAGCCTAGAGGGGAAAAAGCCTCAAATGATAAATAATTACCAATCCTACAGATCTTGATTACTGCAGAAGTAATGGCTGAGTTAAAAAGATGAGGATTAAGGCAGAGACCTGAGCACCACTGGGACTGCAGGACTCACCCTTCTGCTCAGTGGAGACACAAACCAGGTCCCTGAAACTGCCCCGGGAGCCCTTTGCCATCAGGGACCCACTTTGATCAGCTGGGTGCTTTAGCAAAGGGCTGGAATGTTAAAGTTTCCTAGTGTCAACTATTTCAAGGATTTTTCTACACCTGCTTTATTGTTCTGGTTCCCAAACTCTCTCCACTAGCATGCTGAGAGGCCCAACACTGAACATACTTGTGGCTCAGTCTCTGTGGGACTATGCAAACTCTTAAAATTTGCTTTTCTGAGGTGTGTTAGTTAGCAGTTATTTCATAGGGGATTTTGCCCTCCTCCTTTTCATTCCCTGTTAAAAAAAGTAACTTCACAATAAATACTGATATAGGTAAAATTGTTCTCTACTCCATGGTTTAATGGGAATACATTTTCTAGTAAGTTCTTCAGCATTTTAAACTTATCCAAGTGATAATTTATAGTAATTGCTTAGGGTTAAATCAGAGCAAGTCTTTCCAAATGCAACATTTTTATAACTGTCAGAAGCCTAATATTTTAGTTTCCAAGAAATGAATCTGTAGCATTCAACTTCATTTGGCTTTTCCAACACTGAACCAATAAAGTAAAATTATGCCACTGTGATATTTTTGGTCAAGAAGTGCTCTGAATAACTCACATGTGTTTCAGGATAACAAGGAGTTAGCTAGAAGGGTGAATGGAATTGCTGATCTTAAAAAGAAAGACAGATACCACAATTCAAGAACATAATCTAGAAAGTTTGGCTAATAAATAGGATTTTCAACAACAATTAATGCTAAAAAAAGCAAATAGTCAAAAGCTTTTTCACTTCAGACTACTTATTGAGATTCTTTAATCCAATCTTTAGTTATTATGCTCTTGTCCAAACTCCAGGGAAAGATCACAGGGACAGCTGCTGAAGCTAGACATATCAGTTCACTTAAGAGTGCAAAATTAACCCAATTTTATGTAATTGAAGATAATCATACAGACATTAGATTTTGAACTTTATGTCAATGTTTAGAAATAACTGTGTGTTGGTTTTCATGAGCGTGTTGCCATAGCTGTAGGAGCGAGACAGGATCACATATTTTAAACTTGAAAGTCACACAAAACCTCCCAAGGCCGCAGGTAAATTTGAACTATGCTTAATCAAATAAGAGATTGAAGCTCAGCACAATATTTCAGGCAGGGATATGGGGGAAAAAAATCCCCCAAAGCAGTGAATTATGGAAGGGCTCATGAGCTGCCACGAGCAAATGAATGGATTGTTACAAGAGCCATGTCCAAGGGTCTGATACACAAAACAGACAAAAACTCAGCCTGCTGAAAGACAAGATGGTTGTAGAGAAGGAAAAGAAAGATGTAAAAGCCAAGTACATATTTAATGAGCCTACCTTCTTCTACATTTGAGATTTTCACCCCATTTATTTGCAGAACTCTCTGGCCTTAAGAAATCTAGTATGGAGGTTATTGGAGAAGGCTGCCTACAGCCTGGCCCAAACATTCTGCTCTCCAGCTGGAATAAATCTATTTGCTAGAACATCTTGGTTGCATCTCTCTGCTACTAAATCCATGTCCAATACCAATACAGGGGCATTTACAGACATTCCAGCAGCCCTCTTTGCATTACGTTGTAAATGCAGACTTTTTTACTAGTGTCTTTATAGATATTTGTGTATCCAACATAAAATATTCCATTACAAAGGGGAAGGCTAATAAGAAGCTATAATACAGCACAGCAAGGGCAGTGATCGGGCAAATGGAGAGAATTATGAAAGATATATAAATAAATTTGCTTTTTCACTCTGAAAGGTTACAGCACATACATGCAGACGATCTATAATTCTCCCATTTGCAGCACTGACTGCAACATTTACTGATCTGTGTTACTGCTGCACTCATTTTAGGAAAGCTGAGCTAAACTCATCCCTATTCCAGATAAAGCATAGTCTGTGTGCCAAAGATCCACAGACTTGTCATCTATTTTGATACTGTTATATTAATGCCGGACTGGCAGAGTTTTTACTTCACAGGAATGGGTTCCAGTGAAGCTCCTTCCTGTGATGCTTTTCCTGGAGTCTCAGCAGAATGGAAATCTTTATAACCCCATAAGGATTTTATGACAGATGCCTACAGGAATATGCACACATATACAGTGTGAGCTAAAGCAAAGCAGCCTCACAGTACCTTCAAATCCTGATCAGGATTAAATGCTAACATTCTTGTGTGTTAAAAAAGCAGGTGGAAAAAAATATCTGCCTGGAATTAGCTGATACATTTCTAAATTTTTTAACAACAAAATTAGAAATCTTTATAATTAGATATCTTTATGCAGCTGAACCATGCTTTGTCAGTAATATTCCATGGTAGGAAAAATGGAAAAATAAATAAAAAAAGAGGCCAACATTGATAGATAATCATAGAGTAGTTGGGGAAAGACCTTTAATTCTCATCTGCAATTTGGAGCCTCACAGGACAGAAGTCCAGGAAGAACAATGTGTGCCACAGAACAGGCTTTGCACCCCCTACCTCCAGCATGCACCATTATGCTGGAATCTATCATGGGAACATTACTGGGCTGCTAAAACTAGCTCCACTTTAGAGGGGTACAGAAAAAAAAAAAAGCCTTCAGCTCCTCTGCACATTTTCATCCCAAATGCCAAAATGACTTGCACAAAAGGACACATGGGACAAAACTTCTTCTGTACTACAATGGGGCAAACAGTTGCAATGGTTCCATAAAACAGACAAGTAAAACAACAGGAATGGGAGCACCAAATTATCCAGTGGTGCAGAAATCCAAATTCTTCCAGAGCCTGAGTTACACCCAAAGGTAATTTGGTCAAAATCAACGTTCTGAGGTTCAGTAGAAATTCCCACAATATTTTTAATTAAAATGAAACCCAAGCAAGCACAATCTGTGAGCACAAAGTGAAATGAATCTATTAATTTAAACACAACTAAACTCAGTGGCCACATTATCCTGAAGGCAGGCTGCCGACTCAGGAAGGGTCGGAAGTAAATAAATCATCTCTGACTGTGATAAATGATCAGTGCAGGATGTGTCAAGAGTGCAGGCCTGATCAGCCATCGTGCTGAAATGCTCTCAGCTACCATGGGAGGTTTAGGGACCTGCAAATATGAAATAGGCTCTTGTTAGTGTCAGAACTGGGCAAATGATTTGCCATGAATTAATACAAAAGCAGAGCTTAGCCCTCTTCACATTTCTGAACAGTGAAAAAGCAGGTAGTGTTTTTTAATAACGTGCTTGCAGCGGTTGTTCCACTTTCTTTCCCCAGAATTGTAAATTCCTGTATTTTTTTCCCATGGTTATCTATTAACAATATGTCATGAATGGTTTAACTCAAGACACATCATTTATCCTCAAAATCCCAATGCTTCATGCCAGTGTTAACAAAAATTCATGCTGAAAATGTTCTCAATCCAAAATAAAACATCATTAAGATGCCTATATGTCACAAAGAGCTATTAACCAGGGGAACAGATCCCATTCTTTCTACATTCCTAAGCTCAGTAATGATTGTGTCACATTTTTGTTCTTTGTCACCTATTGTATAGCTCTGACAGGTGCAGAGATATATGACACACAATTCCATGCTTGGAGGCACGCGCAGTAAAACATTTTGCTTTGTTGTTTTGTTTTGTTTTTTAATTAAAAAGAGATAAATAAGAAAAACTGTTAAAAAAGAAAAAAACATACCACCAATATGAACACTGAAAAACCCCAAACACGTGACATTTCACACAAATCCCATAAACATCAATAACAGAAGCAGATTGTGGACTGCATTTATCTCAGCAAATCCCAGGACAGCAGCACTGGCACACTGGCACTGGGCTCAGGCTCTCAGCAGCCTGAGGGCCATGGGAATTCAGAGCAGTCACCCAGTGCTGTGCTGCTGCAGGAACTGGTCTGTTCCACCCTCTCAGGTGTGTGACAGCACCTGCTGCAGGTGACATGAGAGTCAGAGACTGTGACAGGTGTCTGAGATTCTGAGGGTGTCAGACTACCCGGGACAATAACCCCAAGGCTGTGCAGAGAACAACAGCAGCTCTTGTGGAACCTTGGCAAGGTCACCCTCAGGTTCCCTTTTCTCCCTCTCTGAAGCCTTCACGAAAGCCAAACCTAATGGCAACGCCAGACAGAAAAGCCTACACAGGTACTAACTCTTCTGCTCCAGTGGGGTTTGCACTGAGCCTTTACAGAACCCTAATTTTGAGAAAGATCACATATTCAGGAAGACAAACCCAACCTTCTGACACAGAGGGTCAAACCTGTTATGGTTTGTGGCTTTTTATTTCAATTGTAGTTATGCAGCCAGGTGATGTCCAAGGCTAAGTGGGTATTTCTAGGAGTAACTCATACTTGACAGTTCAAAATCTCTCTGAAGCCCCTTTTTTTCTACAGGACTTCTCTGAACCTTAAGCCCTGCTGGGGTCTGAACTGAAGCCACACAGCCCCGCAGTGCTCTCAGTGAGGGATCACACAGGCAGCCACTTCTCAGCTCCTCTCTGCCTGTGTGACTGTTTCCTCCTCAAACACCAAACACCTCCATCTCACTCTAGGATGAGCCATGGCACTTCCCAAAGCTTGAAATTAATCATTTCACAGAGTGGCCTGGCTGCACTCTTGTTTTTCTGCAGCAGCATCTCTCTCAGTGTGTACCTGAGATTTCCTGTCCCCAGAGGCCTCGATCCAGTCTCATCCCAAGCACAGCCTGAGCCCCAGGCCAGCAACAGAAGCTGTTCCATCAGCTCTGAGTGCCCAGCTCCACTGGCAGCTGTCCCATTGCCCTGCCAGCCCTTCCCAGCCCCACTGCTCCTCTGGGTCCTGGATCATTGCTTTTCAGCATCTCCACTGCCTTTGTTCCTCTGCTGTTCTCTTTACCTGACGCCTCCTTGAAACTGGAAGAATCAGCTCTGGCTTGGATTTGAATACATCCATAATGCCTTACTCCAAAATAACAGTCAGAGGATATTGTGGTTTTATTTTAATGATGTTAAAATACACAAATTCTGTTAAAATTCCTCCTTCAATCAGCCTTTCTTCAGGGTACCAGAAAAAAAACAAACCACAAATAGATCAGTCAAGGTCTCTTCTTGACTAATAATGATTTAGATTAATGGTTTCTTTACAGTTTGTTACACTTACTGTTATCATCTGGCTGTAAATTTCTCCCTTCTCTTTGATAGTATTGGCACAATGAAAAAGTTAGGGCCACAAAATTAATTAAAATCTCAATTATGTGGAGTCTTCCTTACATTCTGCAATTATATAAAGCAGTAAGTTATCATAATTCCATAAAAAAGCAAAAAAGCAAGACCAAAAGAGAAACACCAAGAAAATGATGGGAAAAGATAAAGGATTTGATTTTTATGTTAGATATATGGGCACACAGAGCTGTATATCTTGTAGAATCAGCTAATGTAAATGCATTACCAATTTGACAACACATGGCATAAAAAAAAAAAAGGTATGAATCCATTTGTCTTAGATGCCATCACTGATCCTGGGCTGTTTTTATGTATCCCTGAAGTTCCAAATTATTTAGACCTGGGGTACTGAAATGTATGAAATGTATCAGTAGAAACATTCCCAACCTTCCCTTCTAAGTTAATATGAAAGAGGTTTTTCTAATCCTTTTGGGAACAGAGCAGACAGTCAAAACACATCAGAATATTTTTTCTATTTCTCACCTGGGCAAAAAATTGAAAATGCTACAACAAATAGTTTTGCCATCTCTTGTGACCAAACTGAAAGTCTCATTACTCTTGTTGCTGGCTAAAACTATCATTTCAGATGCTAGTGATAACACAAGAACCTCAGTTTTCATTATTAGAAAATAAAAAACTTTCCCAGCTGTCATATCGAGTACAGATCCGCGATAACATGATCAATGGCTAAGACATTATGAGAAAAAGAACTATTTAAAATAAAATTGTGACTTTGATGAAGAATATAAATACTAAATGGTTATTAAGTATTGCTTAAGAACACTAAACTAAATCCTCACTGCAGTATTCAATATTCAACAAATAGCAACAAAATCGTTAAAATTGCATAGAAATCATAAAATATCAAAGGGTAGAGGTAGAAGTAAAGGCACCCCCAGGGTTTTTCCTGTAACAGCAGGGGATTTGTTAGGGAAAATTTCCAGATCGTGTCCTTTCGCACCCCTTTTCCATAGAAAAATTGAAAAAAACTGCAGCAGGTCTCTCAGCTGCTCTGAGGGAGGGAAAATTCCTGTGCATTTCACATGCAGGTGTAAGCTTGAGCTCATCATCTACACCCTTCCAACAGAGAGCACATCACACTACTTTCTTGATCCTAAGTCATCTTTTGCTACAGTGTTTGGCCTTCAGAATTAGATGGAGAGGGACAAAAAACTCAGCCCAAGAACTCTGAGAGGCAAAGCAGTTTGTTACTCATTTATTCAAGTGTATGCTGCAAACCTCAAAAGCTTAGTGCAATACATGTGGTGCAGACAAATGGACTTTTTTTAAACCCCACAGGAGACACCAGCATGCTGAGTGCCCAGAGTCCTAACCCACCCTCAATTTTCTCCTTTCAAAAGCATACATTTTGTGCTATATAATCCTTTCTATACACTTGCCAAAATGACTGTGGGATGAAACACGACAATACATTGCCAAGGCAGTGGCTAGGTGAGATGCTGTTGGTTTGTTTTTCTGTCGCATCACACTGACAATGAAAAGAATGAGAAAAGTGACAAAATGAAAATTAAAGGAGAACAGCTTACTGACAATTAAGAAAACATGTTCAGCTGTCGTTTTGAACAACATTAATGCACAAACAAACAGATCCTGGGGACTGTAAGGCAGCACTAAACTGAGCCCCAGTCACCTGCTAACAACTCACCCTGCTCTGAACCTTAGTGGGTTCACAGGCCACTAACTAATATTCAGCTAAGAGGCTTTAGTAATATAGATTAATGTTTCATGCTCTAGGGAACAAGCTTATCACAAACTGTGTTGAGAAACTCTCTTTTCCCCTCCAGGGAACGGAATTACATAATCGCTTAAGTACATTATGGTTTCTTAGCTCTTTCTAAGCCTTGGTCCAGGCAACCAGCAAAAACTTCTGCTGGGGTAGGTGGGCAAAGGGTCTCTGTTCTAGTGCCCATTACCCACCAGAATGGTACTAAATAAATATATTAGCAACATTCCAACCATGCTATTCTTATTCCATTTAATTTCAACCGTTTAAACAGAGCACCTATTTTCTGTCTGTGCTCCTTGGCAATTGGCAAATGACCATGAAACAGCCCATGTTTGCAATCACACAGCCCAGTGCTCCCCCAAACAACCAACGCACCCGAGAGCAAAGGCACATTTGTGGACTCCTACTAGCACCTTCCCTTTCTCACACAGGGATGGAAAACAGAAAGAGAATTAGGTTCCAAAGCAACATTCATTATTAAGGTCATATCTTACAGCAGGCATGGCTACTGCAGCCAATTCTTGTTGCAATTTAAACTGAACGTGCAGCCATGTGATAAGAGATATAATGAGATTTTTAACACAGGGCTGCATCTGAGTGTTTGACAAAAAAGATTCAGCTGGGGTACAATGAACTGTTATTTATTTCCATTTGAGTTTAGCAAAGGTTGTCCTACACAACTGTGAAACAATTTTACACTTTTTAAATGTATTAGCTTTGAACTGAAACAGTAAATAAACTGTTTATTTGGATGTTTTTTAGTATCTCAAAATGGATTAAGAAGGGTGTGTAGAAAGTATAATCACCACAGAGAACAATTTTTTGATGGCAGGCTAATGGGATTGCAAAGGGTTATTTTGCTGGAGAGGAGATTTTCAGATGCTTTCTCTCTAATGAAGTTTTCGTTCTTCACTTAGTGTTTTTTGCCTTTCTTTTTCACCCTTTTTCTTCTTCTTTTAAACAAGTCAGGGAAAGGTGAATTGCCTTGGAGAACCATGTTGTCATTGGACTAAATTAAACCTTAAAAGATCAAAGCTTTCAAAATCATGCTGAGATCAAACTGGGATCTTTGGAAGATTTAGAGGGAAGGAAAAACACTGATCTTTATGGTTTGTCTGAAAATATATTTCTCTTCGGCTTCTTAAAATACACAGGAGGAACTATTCCGTGCAAAACCCCCATCTTCAGAGATAGTAGTGCAGCTTTTAGATAAACCAGTCTTTCCTGAGAACAGGTGAAATTCACCTCTATTCCAAGAGTCCACAGGTCCTTTCCTGGCCATGTTCATTTAACTCTCTAATGGCTCAGTGATTTTTCTATATCTTTTCTCTCATGTGGCCTTCTAAATCTCATCCTCTTACTGAAGACTGCTGAAGATAAAATAATGTTTAAATAAATTTTAAAAAATATATTAATCTTCCACAGCAGCAGAGAAAACCATTTTTAAGTCACATATCTGCTCTCTTCAGAAAGCTCTAGGGACTAAAATGGCCTTTAATGTCCATGGGGCCTGATATAATTTTTCTCAAGTTTGAAAATGACTGTACCTGCTGCTCCTGGTAGTGGTGCCTCTGCCAGCAGTGGCTGCCCCAGCCAGCCCAGAACCAGGGCTTCACTGTGCTCAGGGCTCTGGGGTGCAGGGGAGAGGGGGCACACGCTGGGCAGGCTCAAGAAAAAAAGCAATTGCAAAGATCACCTGTTTGGGCTTGTCTTAGTTTGGAAGACAGGTGTCTGCTAGGGAAAAAGAGGAGATTCTCTTGGAATGGAGAATACAAAACCTCTTCTCTCCGAATTGTTGTAATCTTGAAATTAAGAGCTCTCAGGCAAAGGTGTGAGGCTAGGAATAACAGTTCTTTACTGGGGTGTAGAACAAGATAAAATAACAGCCATGACCATGGCATAACAACAAATAGAGCTGGGGCTCAGTCAGTCCTGCCGGCCGCTGGCACTTTGCTCTTTGGTGCAGCCACCGCCCCGGCTGAGCGCAGTGAGCAGCAGCCCCGGGCTCTGGGGGAGATGTGTCCGAAGCTCAGCGGCGCTGCTGGAGCTGTGGGAGATGTCCCTGCAGGCCGGGGGGTGGGCACGGCCTGGGCAAACCCAGAGCAGGAGCAGAGGAACAGCGGGCACAGGGCAGGGACGGGCCAGGGCCCCAATTCCCGGGGTACAGGGACAGACAGGGATCGGTCACTCCGAGCTGAGCTCCAGCGGTGCCGGTGAAAATCCCCCACAGTAAAAACCCACAGCCTGCCTGTTCCCTCTGTGAGACAAACTCCCCCAGAGAGAAGTGCAGTCCGGCGCCAGCCTCTCTCCAGACTTCAGCCCCTTCTGTTGCCTTTCTGAAGTACCTAAGTGTACCCAGTAATTAGTTCCCTAGCAACTTATAGGAAAAAGATTCTGTAAGAAAGAAACCCAATCCCCATCAGGGGTTTTGCTCACAGAGCTGTTTTGGGGCTAGATTATCTTTTCCCTTGTGCCAGAGAAGGACACTGACCCAGTGTCAGAGGCTGTTCTCACCTGCAGTAAAAGCTGGTTCTACCTACAGCCATTTCTCACATGCTTGACAGACTCAGAGTGGCTGTTTCTGTCCTGTGGCACAGCTGTGATAGTTAAATCCACGTTTTAAAACTCCTTCCCTCTCACCAAGGTCCCAAAGATTCCACCTGCCCCATGCCTATCTCAAATTTGCAAATTTTCAACCAGCCGAGCCCAACCCACAGACACCCAACCCCAAGAACTCCGAACCCATTCCTGCTTCGGATGGCAAGCAGCAGTCCTTGAGGAAACTGGGACACTGAGCACAGCCACTGCTCCTCATACAATCTCACATTTTCAAACATTTGTGACAAAACCGCTGCGAAACTGCTGCAAAATGTAAAGGCACTAGATGTAGGTAAGAGTAAAGTGTTTAGCTTTCCAAATGAAAGAGACAAATGAATCAGATTTCAATATTGTACAGATGCACAGATAGTAGCGAGCCAAATTTAAACGTTTGCCTTCACCATATCTATCAGAATTTTCCCTCAAAAAACATTTATTCATAGCATTAATTTTCCTGTGTGAACATTTAAACACAATTTTTGGGGGGATTTCCTTTAAAGAACTGATGATGGCACACACTCCTGGAAAAAGTCAATTCTGAGGACAAAGAAGAGGAACAAGAAATGTATTCATTTAAGTCCTCAACTTTTGACTATTAGTACTCACAATCACTTTAAACCATTTACAAATGATTATTTAGACTTTAAGATAACAAGGATCAATCTGACAGTTTATACTGGAAAAAATATCTACATCAAATTATTTCAGCAATATCCTCAGTGGATTTAAATTGCCATGAAATTCAATACAGTGTGTGGAATGATCACATTTTACAACACTGCAGCATATATTCCAAAAGAAATTCAGAGTTCTAGCAGTACCAATAAAGAATTAAAAGTCTACATGCTCTATTTTAAAGAGCAATTCACTTGTCTATGTTAAGAATGGGACAGCGGTTACAAATCTATTTTATTTCAAAAGGCATAATCTGTAATATTGACTAGATTGAATCACAGTTTAATTCAGACTAATTGTGTCAGATGGGGTTACACCACACAGTCACACTGTGTTTCATTTCTAGAAAAGTTTTCATGTCTCTTAAAGAACATTTTAGCTTGGTACTCTCCATAGGTAAAATGGAAATCCACATTATTTCTGGCAGATTATGAGGGGACAGCAAGGGGGACAACTGGATCAATGAGTATTTCTGAGATTTCAGCAGCCAGGTTTTCTGCTTCCAAAGACATCAAAACTGTATTACGCTTTACTAAATGAATTTACAAATGTGTCCAACAGAAAAATAAATCCAAGTATCCCTCATGCGTGAATGCTACAGCAAAACTGGATGAGAAATCATTTGACATAAAAAATACAAAGATGGACCATATTAAAAAGCAGGTTTACTCTGTGATTTTGGAGCATATTAAAAAGCAGGTTTACTCTGTGATTTTGGAGCATATTAAAAAGCAGGTTTACTCTGTGATTTTCTCACAGTCCCCCTGAACCATAGTGCAGGCAGCAAGGCAAAAATGACCAAACAAAAACATCCTAGAAGCTGCTAAGAAATATTCAGCTTGTTCTTTAGAATACACAGAAATGCACTACTGTTAATACCAGAAAAAACACAGCTTACACTCCCAAATGCTGATTTATCAAACTAGAAAAGTAGAAAAGACAATTTTCCTCTCTCCGATTATCAAGAAAATTTGCTTTGCTTCAAAACGTACACCTCATTCAGAGTCTCCATCCATCTCCTGAAGTATCCAACAGATCATGCTTTTCCTCCACCACCATTAACAAAATGGCCCAATTTTTTCAGCACAACGTGCAACAGAGTTCTCTTGTCCAGTATCACCTTCCTTCTAGGCCATATTGTCAAATTTGAGTCACAAATGAGAATCATGCTCTATTTTATCCAAGGTTTCTGAACTCCCTGAGAAATTTTCATTTATGGTCAGAAGTGTGGCTTGGAATGCTTGCACAGGACTTCAGCAACCCCCTTTGGGAAAAGTCCAACTAAGCCTTTAAACACATGTATGGTACATTTTATGTGAACATGAACATCTCCACCAATGCCATCAACTCTTCAGCAGCCTCAAAATTAAATATGGGTTTAAAGCATTTTCCAGATTAGGCCCTCCTTTCTTTATTAAAATGGGACAGTGGCTATAAGCCAGCAGGAACTCTAGTGATAAAGTAGAAGACATAAAGTTGGAGAGAGATGTGATAAAATTCAGTTCTATACATGAGGAAATGACTCCCATAACTCATTTCAGGCTTTACTTCTTGTAAATAGCCTGTCCCTGTAAAAAAGCCGCCTCCGTATCATTTCTGGATGCACACTGCACTGATTGCTGGCTAGCTCTAATTCCACTGAGCAGGAACCATTCTGAAGGGCTTTTTTTGCCTTTTGTTCCATGATCTTTACTGGATTTGTTTTTTCCCCCTTGGATTAAAGAAGTGAATATAGAAAAGAACAAAAAAAAAAAAAAAAAAAGCAGAAGGAAGACAGATCTGCTAAAGAGACAAAATTCACATTGCAATTTCTCTTCTGTTTCATGGGCTGGATGGATGATCTACCTTTCTTTCAACTTGCCTTTGCTGGAGGCAAGGATAATGACAGTATGTTATAGGACTAGCCAAGGTACAGAGCAGCTGGATTCCCCAGCCTTCTATAAAAAGCTCAACAGGATGAATTTTGGTAAGGTCTAAAACTATCAATTACCTTTACATAGCTCTTGCAACATTGACTGCTGAGATATATAATCTAGAGAAAGTTCTGTTGGCCAAACACACATTCTCCATTTTACTGTATGATGTAGCTGTCAAAGAAGTATCTATCCAAATCTTTGAAACACATAGCTGTGGATGGATTTTTATAGAGTGCACAAAATCCCAAGGCCACAGTGACTTCTGTTAGTTTGGGGTCATTAATTATCTGTCATCCCCTCATATTCTGCTAGAACAGAAAAAAACAATTCCTACCCTAAGAGATCAAGTCTTTAGTGACAAAAAAGGCACAAAAGACAACTGGAACAAATTTATTTCTGCAATAAAAGAAGTTAAGGACCTTACATTTAAAAGTGGGATGCTCTGAAAATAAAGCTTTAAAAAATTAATAAAACAAAACAACAACAAAGTCCTGTGTTTCCAGAAAAGTCCCCTAAAAGCAGATTTTACGCTGTTGAACAATGGGAATGTACAGGCTGCTGTACCCAGCACAGTACTATAATATACTTTCAGTCTTGGTCATTTGTTAGGAGTATAAAATTTATATTCCCTGTGCTGAAACAGATAAGAAAGGTAAGCAAATCAGGCACTACACAACACTCTGGTTTGAACTTGGCCCTTGCAATTATTGCAACTCAGTAGAAACTCCCTCACCTTATTATAAGTCTATCCCATAAAGATTCAGGATAGAGGAGCTTGGTGTGCATCCAGATTTACAGAGAAAACATGGAGCTACGGTGAGATACAAAAAATTCCCAAGTGTCTTTGGGGGATCTTATAAGTTCACAAAGCCTGAAGATTGTCCCCAGGAGACGCCTCCCCATTTGCTGTGGAGGGCAAGCCAGAGATGCTGTGGTCTGAGTGCTCCTGGCTGGATGTGCCTGCCCCATAAACACAACACTGCAGAACAAAACCCTCACTCGCAGTCAGAGAGAGCCTTTAAATCAGAGGGCAACTCAAAAGGAGAAGGACTGAGGATAAGTTAAATTATTTGAATCCTCTGCTAGTCAGCATGCAAATTGTCAGTTTGTACTTTGGTAAGATCTTCTGTAGGAGGCAGTGCCTGAACAGCAAGGACAAACAGAAATGACAGCCCAGGGCTGAGGGAGCAGCAGCCACTGCCTTTTACACACACACACTTTGCTATTTGGGTAATGTACTGGTCAACTTTACCTGAATTTACAACAGCACTGGACTGCTAACAGATTAGGTGCAAATCTTTTTGTCAGTTTAATGTTAATACAGGATTATAGATGTAAAGCACTTTGGTATTTTTAACATATTTTAAATAATTTTTAAAGTAATTTTCTTTTAAACATTATAGTCTATATATACAGTCATGTTAACAAAACCTAACAGGATTCAGGAAATGTCTTGGTATTTATACAGACAAAGCCTCTTGAATTTGTTAAGTCTACTAATATATATTCAGAATGATCACACTTCTTTTAATGTCAGAATTCACTGTAATTTTTTTTAAGAGAGGTATTCCCAGCAAATCCCATCTCCCTTCCTTCTCCTAGGCACCATTATTAAACTAAAAGGGAAAAATATTGAGAAAGAATATGCATCTTCAGAACTGAATCATGAAAAGTTTTCTATTTTCTGGATATTAGCCAGTGGAATACAATGACTTAAATTCAAGTAAAAATTATCTTCTTAATTTTTACTTTTAAATTTCATTAGGAATTTTTTTTAACTATATCTTGTCCTGATTTCACACACAAGAGGCTGTTCTCTCATTCTCCAGAATGTCAGTGATTCTGGTGAGTTCAATATATGCTTCTGTTAACCTACCTGAAAAGACAAATACCTATTCCACAATGAAGATTCACCCTAGGAGACCAACACTTCATGAAGGATGCCTCCTGAGACAGTATTTAGTCTTGGAGTGTCTTATGAGGACCACTGAACACACTGCTACTTAAGCAAAGCCCCAGATAATCTCTCTATGCTAACCAATAAAAATTGCTTTAAATGTTGTAGTTTTATTATACATTTGCCTGGCTAAAGGTGACCCCACAGAATGACCCAGTTGAGGAATCATAGCAGCCATAGATTTAGATACTGCTTCATAAGAAAGAGAAAAGGAGAAATTCAGATAGATAAATCTACCTTGTAGATAGATGGCAAAGCTGCTGTTTGATAGCCAGAATTTACTTTGAAAATAGATGGACTGAATCCATCTTCACTACCAAAGAGTAGCCCTTTGCCAAACAGCTGAAGTCACAGTCTGATGGAGTGGCTGTACCTGTGCCTCTGCAGGAATGCAAAAAAAATTATGGATGTAAAAGTTCAGAGAGGGAAGAGATGAAGAGAGGATTCTGCTTTATACATGTCGCAATTTTTTACAGTAACAGGAAAAAGTTCTGCCCTGAGCTCTAGACTAGCAGAGCCTTTCAGGCAGTGACACTGCAATAAAAACCTAACCCCAGCTGGAAATGAGACACCCAGCAGCACTTGCTGTTACCCATCCTGTGCCTCACCACTAACAAGACTGGGAAGAAAAGTTCCTTTGTGGATGCACACAAATCACTAAAAGCACACACAATGGAAATGAAATCCAGACAGTAACAGCCCACTTTCTGTTAATGAAAATTTCATGTATAATTACTTGCATAATCAAAATCCCATTGGTTTTAATGGGAGTCTCTGAATAAGCAAATGACCCCAAATCACCTTCAAGGTATGCAGGTATGTATAAGAAAACACACATTATCAGAATTTAATGTGGGTATAAAGACATTTTTCAACATCACTTGTGTTTTTTGTGTGTTTAGTTGGCTATCAGATAATGGTATTATTATTATTATCATCATCCAGATGAGCTCCCCCATAACAGTGTCAATAAGAACTATTTCTTCCTGTCAGCCATGAAAGTGAGGAGTTGGATAATCATACATGGGAAGAACTGATTGCCTTGAAACCCTTGTCATGTCTTTGAGAACAAGGAAATTGATGTTCATCAAAGCCTCTTTTAAATGAGCCTATCTTATAAGAATTTGCTTTAAAAAAACATCTTTTCAGCCTTGGCCTTGCTATTTCATTACAGTCTCTATCAGTTCTAACAACAATATGATTTTGTTTTTCCAATTCATGTTCTTAGATCATCTCAGCCTTTACTACTCATCTTAAGACTTTATGGCATTTGGTAGAGCCAGTTGTGCCTGCCAGAGCATTTTTAATTCAATAATAACATGTGCTAGAGGCAGTCAATTGACAACTGTTAATATTCAATTCTTGTTCTTGATTTCTGCCTTCTTAAATGGCTCTGAAATGAGTATCAGAGCAGCTCCAAGGGGCCAGGTTCTGCTACCTCCCCTGCAGAAACAACTTTCTATTAAAGTACTAATTGAACCAAGTTAAACTATGAGGTGTTTGCTCAGACTGAAATGACAACTCCTCAAACCATGCCACACCAACTCATTCTGAATATTTGGATCTCCAGTACCAGGTGGCACAAGCACCTCAGCTGGACCCTGGGAGGGCTGGACAGTGCTCCAGAGGGAGAAGGCTGCTGTGAAGGTGGGGGCTCAGGGAGTGAGGCCTCCACCATCAAAAGACCTCAAGAACAGTAGTTTAATCTTCAGTTTTTAAACCCAAATGTATCAATAGAACATTTAAGCAATCAACAAGTTTTAGTCACTTTTCTCTATAGTAAGACCTAGAATTAAGCCTAAGTGCTTTAGTTTTAGAAATGGACTTCAGACATTTGAATAAATGAAAGCCTTGACACAGATATGTATAGAGAGACAGATATTTATGGAGAGATAAAGACGCAGATCTACATCTGTGGTGGCACAGGTGTGGATGGTCAGTTGCTGCTTCCAAAAAGCATCAAAAGCACCAAAAATGCCTTCCCAAAAGCATCTCTGGGGCTGAAAGCGTTTGGGCAGACACACACACAACCTCTCAGTCCCACACACACCTGCTGGATAGCTTGTCAGCAAGGAGAGATGAGAGGGTCTTCTGGATGAGGTTCCAGCTGGGTTTATTAAGGCCACACGCCAAAAGGGTCCAAGGACAAAAACCAGGGATCTGCTCAGGGTCTGGGTTTAAGAATGGGACAGAAGGGGATGGATCTCAGGTCAGTGTCCAATGGGGACAGGTAAAAGTGGTGCAGAGGACGGGCAACCAGCTGGGAGTACTGATGGGATAACAGAGGAGGAGCACTGCGGCAAACTGGGGCCAGGGGGGATCAGGAGAGAGGAGAACATTCCAGGGGATAACCATATAGGGAAACAGGGGCAGTCTGGGCGAATGGACCGATGGGAAGAACAGAACTGGGGTAAATTAACATGAACATGCAGGGCACCATGGGGGAAGCCTTTTTTTTGCCCTAACCTCTGGGGAATGCCCAGAGCTTACTGTCCATCCTTCCCAATCTCCCCAGGGCAAGGCCATTGACTCCTTGGCAGGCCCACAGGCCTCCACATATGTATAAAGTAATTAATTCAATATTTGAATTTTTTATCACAGCCTCACAATAGATTTCAGAATAAACTTGAGAATTCATCTCCTGTCATATTTGTTGTCCTAAATCTGGTCACACTGTGGAAAGACTGATTTTAAAGGTAAGCAACAGGCTGAAGCTATCGTTCCAACATCAAAAATAACAAATGCTAACATCTTTTTGGTTTTCCCACATGCCACTTTGGAAACACCCAGCAGTTGCAGTAAGGACGTTTCTTTAAATCTGACTGAAGTTTCCAGATTGTTTCTGACTAAGTGTGGAGCAGTAACTGCTGTCACTCACCAGGCTCCACAGAGCAGCATGGGGACATGTGTCAGCTGAATTCTCTGAGATTTGCTTAACACCATCCACTGCGAGAATATTCTCTTCAGGTGATAACATGGGGAAAAAGTTTATTTAACAGAATGAAATGAGGTTTGCACCACAGTGCTGTGGAAAGGTGAGTTTAGGCCCAGAGCTGCCAGAGACTGCCAAAGGTAAAGGGTGACCACTCATGAAGCTTCTGCCTGGAAAAGTATCCAAGAAGAGGCCTCCTGTATTGGAGAAGCTTCATCACCGATCAGAAATTTGAACATGACTGAGTATCCAGAACACACAACTAAATTACCACATTTGTGCTAAGTTATATTGTCCTGCATTCATAAAACAGTCTCCAGAATGCACAGCCACTAGCGCAACACATGGGAAAATGCTGTCTCCCTCCCTGGATCCCAGGGAACTTCTTTGCCTTTTCTTGTCTCAGTCTACCACCCTGGGATTCCCTTCCCCAGCAGCTCCTGATGACAGGAGCTGAGATGAGCTGCTGGCTCTAGAATGGGGTGGTAACTTTCTGAATTGTCCCCCACATCGCTTGGCTCTCTGTTGGCATAAAGCGCCACCAAAATAAATAACTTTATTATTGTCTCCTGAAGTTCCAACTTGACCTGCCTTTTTTTTATCAGTTCAACCTCCTCTGTTACAGAAAAGAACTGGCCTAAATAATTAGATTAAAAACTGCCAAGCAGTGATAATGCACAGGGATTTTTCTATTTAAATTACTGGGCCAGTGAACAACAGAAACATTTGTGGCTCTCTTTAAATCCCAGCAGGCAGTGAATGAAGCCCTCAACTTATATCTAGGGGATATAAAGGAGCCAGAAATTGCTTTCATGACAATAAATATCTGCATTGCCTTGTAGTTCTACTGCGTTTGGAATGGATTTTCGGTCCTCTCTTAGCTGCACTTTAAAAAGTCTGAATTTGAATCAATTTACATATTCCCTAATAGAGTGCAGATGAGCATAATTTCATTAAAAATAAAAGTGAGTGTGGCAGTCCTCAGTCTTTGCCTGACATTCTCAACTATTTCATCTACCACATGGATATGTTATATCTAAATGTTATTACATTTGTAGAACTTCACTCAGGGGACTCTGGAGATACTGGATTTTTTCTTTTGGGGAGCAGAGGAGATAGTTGGTGTTTTTTTCTCTTTCTTTTTCAATAATGGAAATCCATTAAGATGAGTAATAATTAAAGAAAGCATGAGGTTTTTTATATTTTTTTTAAGCAGTACAGATAGTGCAAACCTGGCAGAACTTAATCTGAGACAAGAAATACCATGGGTTCTGTAGGGCCCCGGATGCCTCCTCCTAGATCTCCCCCAAAAAATTAAAGCACATTTGTAGGAACACAGAGGAACCAACCTCCCAAGTCTCCAGACACACCCAAATGAAGATCTGTACATTGCAGTTTACATTTCATTGGTAGAATCACTCGCTTCCTCAGTTTTCCTGTGCTTGCCCCTACTCAGAGGCTCTCGAGTTTGCTTAGATGGGTTTGATACATCCCTTGGGAGAGCCCCACGAGCAGATCCTCCCCAGGAAAGCCCAAGGCTCCAGAGGCTCTGTGCAGTGACAAACCCCTCAAGGTCTGAAGGCAACACCAGCAGATGAGTGCCTTGTCTATGGCAAGTGGAACAGGAATGTTTTCTCCTTGCGTTTTCTCATCCATCCAATTCTCTGATTGCTACCATATCCTCTTAGCCAAACAAGCAAAGCAGCAATTTGCCCTTCCCCTGTCACTTTGCCACGTGGCTGACAACACATTGGCACATTGAGAACCTCAACACATGCAGTGAAAGGGGCTCAGAGCCCTCTAGTCTCACCCAGTTTCTTTTCCCTTTCCAAACTGCAGGACAGTTTGGGAAGCTTAGCAAAACACTCTAGCAGAGCTAGTGGGTAAGGATTTTTCCCATATTTCTGATTAATAATTAAATTTTTTTAGTAACAGGACTAAATTGAAACCAGACCACCTAATTAACAGAATCATACAAGAGCTCTGGAGTATCACAACTTTACATTTTGGAAATAAATTAGACTTTCCTATCTGAAAGCTTGATGCAAATTCCAGCCCAAATCAAGCAAAAATGTGTTTATTTTAAGAGCCTGGAAACAAGGTAGATGTTTCATGTAGCATACTTCTATAAGAAAAACTGTTACTTTCATACTGCCTTTTTGCTTGTATTTCAGAATACTCAGAAACTAATAACCAGCTTTGGGCTGTCAGGCAGATCCAGAGATAATTCAATGAGAAGTGCTGTTAATCCAGAAGAAAATTTGACAGTTATGCAGATCTGGCATTCATTATTAGTTTATTAATATTTGATTAATCTTGTTACAGGAAGTAATCAGTAGTGCAGGAGCATATGTCTAGAGTAGCACGGACAAATTCCATTTTGGTAATATTTGAGCTGGGGTGTTCTTGTGTTTGGTTTTTTTTTTCAAGAAAGGAAAGCAAAAAAATGTTAACTTGGGAAAGAATGTGCAACACTTTTACAGTCCAAAGCCTTAGCAAAAGGAAAGAGTACTAAGAGATAAATGTTTGCATTCACTACCTGTAACAATGTGTGCACCTTTATCACATTAAATATCCACGCAGTGCTGGCAGCAACCCTAAAACAAATTCAGTGCCCACACTTTTCTAATTATCATCAACATTAGGATCTAAATGATCTGTAAAACCTGAGATACAAAAAAGAAAAAAAAAAGAAAAAAGAATAGTTTGTGACTTCAAAGCATCAAACCCAAAACATTGTGTTAGGAAATTTTCATCTTTCCCTGACTCACAAGTCTGTGCTTTCCTCACAAGCCTTAAGAAGCCTTTTACAATATTTAGCTACCTGGAGATGGAGCTCTACCTTTCTGATACTTCAGCATAATTAATACTAACATCACAAGAACATTAGAAATGGTGCAGAAAAGCTACTGGCTAACTTACACAGGAGGCCCAGTGTTTCCTGCAATGTTTATTACAAAGTCTTGCATTCCCTTCCAAGGCATTTTATAGGAAGCACTTCAGAGGAAGAAAAAGATTAAGAGACAATATACTATGGGCTATTAATTAAATAAAGAAATAATATAATCAGTTTGGCAACAAACTAATGCTGTGCCTGAAACTATCAAGACAAGAAGTTGGATCAGTGTAGCAGGCTGGGTCCAGCCCAGATAGGTTGGTGTCCTGGGTTAATGCTGAATTGTATCTCCCTTCGTCTGTTTAGCTTAGAAATAAATTTTGTACCTTTAAAACTAGATCTGAGAGCAAAGAAAGCAGTAAAATGTCTGAAGCAATTATTTTCAAAACATAAAAATAAGAGTTTTCAGCTTTCCCTCACACACGGCCTGTGCTGTTGGCAGTGTGGACGGCAGAGAGCTCTCCTTTGCTTCTTGTTAGTTTTTGGCCAGCTGAGGCAGAGAAGTTCTCTGGACTGTAGTTTTTCTTTCCTTTTCTTAGAACTGTTTGAGCCTGCTCTGGACTAAAAAAACCCAAAAAGGCACCAGGAGCTCCCACCTGTAGCCCACCAGGCCTGCCCTGGGCCCGGCCTTTCCCAGCCCCAGAGGGACTGAGGGCAGCTGAGCCGAACTGCAGCCACGGGAGAGACTCTGGGAATTTGTCACCTCTGGGAGCGACCAGAGGGTTTGGTGTTCAGTGTTGTTCATTTGTTGTGCTGGAGAGTGCTTTGCCTGTTAAATAAACAATTTTTTTCCACTTTCCTCCAAAGAATATTTTTTTCCCTGTCCCGAACCAGCTGGAAAGAAAGGCAGTTCGAATTTCGTTTCTAGAGACTCCATCCAGAAGTTCCTCCCGAAATTTACCCTAAACCAATACAGTTGGACTGTGTGCTACCTTGGGAGGTCAGCACAGAGACCTGAAAGTGGTGATAAAAATGAGGGATAGGCACAATTTGATGACCTGAAAAGAAAAGACTTTAATAACCTCAAAATAACAAATGCGTAGACTCTGAACATGGCAAAAGGATGCACCAAAAAACCTGGGGCCAGGGTGGGACACAAACTTGTGAGGGAGGTTAGGGGAAGAGTCTGAGGGGAAGGGTCCAATCACAAACAAGACCTAGAAAAATAACTGCATATGGAACATGTAACAAATCAATCAGTAACAATAGCTCACAACATAAACTTGTGTGGAATGACTAAATTAACATAAGAACTCTCAGAGGATGACGGGAGGGAGCTTCTGCTCACCATAACTCATGGAGGTTTTCCCACAGCCTTAACCCAAAGCCTTAGTGGACTCCAACATATCCAACAAATGCAGTTTCATTTAAACCCAATCATAGCAGCTGGGTTTAAATGAAAACCAGGAAAAAATGAGAGTATGTGATGGAGAAAACAAAGGCCCCTCTCTAAACAACTGTTTTTTCAATTTATTATGAAGGATACAAAGGACAAACAGAGCCTTTTAGATGATTTTCAAAGCTTTGTTGGAAATTATATATTCATAGATTTTCAGGGCTGACAGAAGCCACAACAACCATAACTTCCTGTTCAACAAGCCAAAACTCATACTCCACATTTACACATCCCACAAATCTTTTGGCACTCCTGAAAGTTCTTCAGTCCTCCCTTCCCATTTACTTTCCAATTCACTTCAATATCTTGCAAATGCATAAATGTGTAAGTCACCTCTGCTGCCTGTACCTGCATCCTCTGAGTGTCTAACATCTGGTTTGGAAATCTCCTTCAGCGCACCAGTTACCCACAGTTAATAACCTTAATTGTTTTTTGGGGTTACACATTTATACAAGCGTGTGTTTCCCTTTTCCCTCAGGGTTTTCTCTCTCCTGCCACTGTTGCATGTGCTCTCACCAATTCTTGTATCATGGAAACTGTACATGACTTTCAGAAGTTACCAATTCCATTCCTCTTACTCCAAGTCAGGCTAATCTGTATCTTTGTTTTAAAAACACCCCACCTTAAAGAAGTGTCATACCCTTCCTGTACCTGCTGGCATCCTGCTGTGTCAAAGTAAATCTGTGTAGGTGCAGTTTCAAATCCTGTGTCTTGCTTGTTTTATATGGATTGCTGTGCTTTCTTATCCTGGTCTTTCTCATTACTCTGCTCCAACCCCTCCACACAAAGCCAGTTCCTCCTTAACCTGCTCACACCAGGAAAGTCTGGTGATGTTCAGAGTCGCTTTCACACCAGACCCACTGGGGCATTGTGCTGATCTCCCACCACTTCTTAGTGATAATTCCACACCACAGAAACCAACCATCAATCTCCATCGATGTTGATCTGTATCAATGACATTTAGAATTTCTTCAAAAGCCCATCACACAGTCTGACACAATCTATTTTTCATAAAGCCGTACTGACCTGCTTTACCACCTTCAATTCCATATTTGTCAGGCCTTTATAATTAATGCCATTATTAATTTTGGAGTCAATATTCAAGGCAACTGTGTGTGTTGTTACAGGCTGTAATCTGGCCACCCAGGGTGTAAAGCCTGGCTGGTATGGCCCAGGGAAAGCCAGCTCCAACACAGTGACCTTCTCAGGAACAGAACAAGGGACAAGCAATGACAGACCCAGGGCACCATCTGAAATATCCTGAGCAAGAAGGGGACAGCAGTCAGGGAGGCTGCTTCACACATCTCATGCTCTTTACAAATTCACCCAGGAAACGTTCACCTGAAACAAGTACATGACAAACAGTGGCCTCTGAATTAATTTCTTTAAATAGTGTCTTGAACAGCACCTCATAAATCTTTCAATGAGCAACTTATTTTGGTATGCTGATCATGGGTAGTCTTTTATTAAATTTTGGTATAAATTTTAATATGATTTAGTCAATTTAGTCCAAATTTCAGCTTTCTCCTTGCAAGAACAGAATTAAAACTCTGGCTGAAGCTGCCTCTGGCTTTCACAGCAATTTTTTAATGTGCAGATGCAAACTGCCCAAGAAAGGTGGCATGTTGAACCATTTTCTATTATTTTGTCAATGAGTGTGATTATATCCCCCATGGAATTCTTCCATAGCCAACTAGAGGTCCTTTTCATGCAGCAATAAAAATAAGAAGTTTCTAAAACTGGACATGCAAGAACCTTTTTCTGTCATGTTGGCAATCCACATTTCAATTCAAAATAAGAATTCCTTGGGAGCTTTTCCCCTCCCCCTGCCCCAGATACTCTAAGATACAACACTAAATTCCACTGATTCATTATTCCTATTAAAACAAACAATAACCTCCAATTGCTTAGCAAACCAAACAATTGCAAACAGTAAATTTAAACAGTAAAACAGGGAGACCTTGGGTAAATGTTATTTCCCTGAACAAGGAAAGCTTTCGGCAAAGTGCTTTACTTGAATACAACAAAAGGCAATTTAATTTAGTAATACAGCTGGATGAAAAATGGAAACCTCAGGTTTAATAAGAAGGGGAAAAAAGACAAGCATATATCATCCAAAAGGATAATTATGAGAAACTATTTTGTATGATCCAGTTAAATCAAAGCTTTTAATGCTTTCTTACTCCTGTCAAAGGAGGGAGATTTAGTGCTTTAAAAATGGGGATTTTGCAGACTCCACTGCCCAGAAAAAATGATTTGTCCCTTGATAAATTACTATTGGGTTTTCTACTTGAAAAAAAAAATACACTTACATTGAAATAAATGCCAAGGAATGGCTAGAGAATTTATATTATTCACTCGTACCTGTCACTGGATTGGTTGAAAAGTGACAGTGCTATTAAAAATGTCTTCTTGCCTCTCTACAGAATGGCACAGAGGGGCCATGCCAGCATTTCCTGAATGGGAAGGAAATGGATACGGTAGTAAGAGTAAGCAAATCTTTATTCCTCTCCACCATCCTGACACACCAGACTCCAAAGAGTGACTGGGTGTCTCTACGTGTATTTTATGTTTATAAGCTGCCAATTCCAATGAAAACCTCCCTCCCACTGGGATGGAAACTGCTTATTCATTTTCCTAAGGATTTTCAAGGGCTCTTAAATAAATCCTAGGAAATTTTTCTCTCTTCTGACAGAGGGAAAGAACATACATGCATATATGATGATAGCTGAAGAGCTGCAGTGCAGTAAAAGCAATTTTTCCCCAAAGAAACCCTTCTGAGGATCCTTTTTGCCCAGTCCTTGGACAAGAACTGTAGGTGACATCAGGAAGCAGAAACACTGGGCAGCCACAGCCACTGGGAAGGGAGTGGGACACTCACTGGGGAGCGGATGTCTCTGGTGGCAGCTTCCCCAGGGGCTGTGTGGGGACCAAAGGGATTGATCCTGTGATGCATTTTGGGACTACCTAAAAACAGAGGCCAGACAAAATTAAGGGAATAAAAAGCAGTTCTCTTTATTGAAAGGCCTTCAGGTACATTTTGGGCAGAGGAAGCTCCCCAGGGGCTACACCCAAAATGGACCATGGGTCACAGGTTTCACACTTTTATAAGTTTGGTCTATTTGTATAGTGGGGGTTAATCTTCCAATTACAGCTTCAGGTAATGAATTAATTTACCCCAAAATTGCTCCCCCCAACTCACTTCTGTTCCTGTTTCTGGGGCCTGAGGCAGTGAGGAGTCCTTGATTCCCAGGCCTGGAGGGGAATTGTGGTGTCTGGCCAAAATGGGAAAGCAGGAGCTGACACTCTATATGGAGTTTAGAGTTATGTATTAAAGAACTGCAGGATTGCAAATACACGAAAAATATAAAAGCTAAAATCCTAAGGCATCACCTGGAGGTATCAGTGCCTGGTAGTGGCTCAAGGTGCCATGCCAGAAACACCTCTGCTCTCTTGGGCATGGCTGGGGACAGGCATGTTCCTGAAGACACCTGAGCTGAAGTCTCTGTCACCAAGGCTGCCTGTGTGCCACCAGGGCCAAAAGCAGAACTTACAGAGTGTGTGCAGATGGCAAAAAATCCCCAAACAAGCATTGATGGAAGTGGGGTGCCATGGGCAAGGTTCATAGAGCCACACAGGTTTGCAGGGCAGATTTGAGCTGTACTGAGCAATCAGATGCTCATTGATTAGTGCTAACTTTACACAGATTTTCATTACAGTCTGAGAGGCTCCTAAAAATTACTTCGTTCGTTTCTGAGTTTGATGTGATCTCGATACACTTCCTGTTAATCTGCCCAATCTGTAAGATTTCCTCTTTTTTTTTTTAAATTAATTGTAACATCAAGTTTCTAGCACATGCAAGAAATCTTTTGCACATTTAATTGTTGACTGACATTGACATTTATCTGTGTCCTGAGAGTAGTAACAGCAGCATGTTTTAATGTTTCTTTGGGGCCTGGGCAACTTTTATGCCTACTAATGAAATGAGTATCAGTGGGAGAGCTCTGAACGCACAACAATCAAAAAGCAAGAATAAAAGCTTCCCCATACATGCCCAAAGTTCTATTTCTTTGCAATCATTCAATGCTAAACTACAGAACAGAGAGCAAGCTGGAGAGAAATAAGAGAGGAGTTTGACTTAAATGCCACCGTTTTTCATGTAGAGTGCTTAGTCTATAAAATCTTTGTAACAGAAACAAACTTCTTTCTCCTTCACTCCCAGGAACCTGCCATCCCTGGCCCTGACTCGTGAGACCACCATTAAGAAACTGCCAGAATATGAAGACAACAGCAAAAAAGGAAATTCTAACTTCAAAAGACAGTTTAGAAAAATTCCATCTGAACAAGAAAATCAGTCTCTAGAAATCATCATGACAAATTAATCAAAGTTAGAGGGATTTTATGCACTAATTTCAAAACTATCTGGCTTACAGTCTTAAAGTGTCTACTCTTTAAAACCATATAGGGCAATACCACCAAACCTGACCTCCAGCTCTTTAAGTGTATCTTACCTAGGTGTGCATCATTTCCCAGGGTACTAGGGCACTAGAATTTTCATTGTTGTTTTCTTCTATGAAAATCCCAAGATGATTTCACTGGAAAGCTGCTATTTGCTCTAGGGTTGTATCACTTTTAAATGCAGGAAGAACCATTTAATTTTATTTTTGTTTTCACTTCAGAAAATGTAGTTCAGTTTTGCAGTTCAGCAAACGCAGCATTTGTTAAAAATCTAGTGAGCTACAAAGAATATCCAAGCCTCTCCTGGTAGGAGAATAAAGATTTTAGAAAAAGAATAAAATCATTGAAAGTCACAGAAAGTATGAATCATTGTCATTCTGATGTCTCAATTCTTTTTTTTTCATATGGATTATGCTAACAAAGCAAAAAAAAAATTCAATCTATATCTTTCTTGTGACAAGGTCTTCTCACAGAATTCATAATTATATCATCTCTAGCCATTTATCTTAAGTTAATAATTCCACTGCCCTTCTAGAACTGGCATTTTGCAAATACACTACACTACAGAAGCTATATGAGGCAGTAATTTATTTTCAAATAACATCTTTATGTTATCCTCTGGCATGTAGGCTTAAGTAGATTGCTTATCTACAAAAAATGAATGTAGTAGAAAGTGTACCTCCCAAAGTAAGTTCTCTGAGAAAAACAAATTTCTTCCTAAAAAATTCAGTTCTAATCACCAATTAGCATGCAAATACTAATATTACATGGAGAAACAAAAGAATAAATAGGGATTATAGCAGAATAATCCTTCCAGGGTTTTTTTTCAAGTCTATTGTTTTCATGTTCTTAAATCTTTGAAGAATTAAAGATTAAGGCAAGTCATTGTGTCTCTGTCTTTTGCAGGTGCTCCCTCACAGTAGTTATTCCTTGGAACTGCTTCCAAAGAAACTTCCATCACTAGTGGAGTCCAGGACTCCTTTCAGCCTGGCAGTTACAGCTTTGGTGGGAAGCACTTTAACAGGATACATCATAATGGGACTCAGATGGTGAAAGCTGACGAGCAAAATACAAACAATTTTGAATTGTTAGGATTATTAACCTCTGGGAATTCTCTAAAATGAAGTAGAGCCTGCATGCTGTAGTGTCTTTAACAAGCAAAGAGAAAAAAGCAGAGAACAGGGCCTCAATAGGAACTATGAGCTGGTTGTTATGGTTGTTTGGTCCTTGTCACTGCAGATCATGGAATCATGGAATGTAAGGGAAGGGACCTTTAAGACCCTTTAGTCCTTTAAAGACCCTTTAGTCCCAGGTGCCTGCCAGGGACATCTGCCACCAGACCAGGGTGCTTGAGGGCTAATGCAGTTGTGCTCTCCTGGCTACACTCACCCACAGATCCATGTCCTTGGCACCCCTCCACCCACGGGACTCCTGTGAGCAGGGAGCTCAGTGCCCCTGGGATCTCTCTGGCTGAAGGCACGCCCTGTGCAGCCAGTCATCCTTGTGCACAGAGCACGAGGAGCCTCAGCAAGGCTGGTCCAGGCACTCCAGGATCCCTGGATAAGATCCCTGACGGGGCTCCATCACTCTTAGCAGAGGGACAGAGATCACAGCACTTCCAAGGTTTTGATCAGTGCATCATTAATACAAATCAGCTGATGATTGCACTCTCGATTTAGTGATCTCTGCTGGAATTTATGGGGCTGCAGGACATTTTCAGTTCAAAAACGTTTAATCTTCAAATCTCTTCCCCTTTGATATTAAACTGCTATGTCTTCTGACAGCCAGGACAAAGGATAAATCCACAAAATCAAAATAGGTTTCTAAAGCTATCTTTGTCAAAGGAGTTAAGAACAGAGGACACAGAGTTTCCCTCTTACAATCCAAGATCAATTCTGCAGGCCAAATCCTCAGCCAGAATAAATCAGTGCAACTTCATTCAGATAAAGTTGACAGGACTTTTTACTATTTGTGGAACCGGTATTGAGAGTTCCACAATTTTGTGAGCCTCTTTAATGTCTGCAAAGGCCTTCAATGAAGAATAGCCAATAAACAAATGCTAATCATCTAGCCTGATATGCATGCAAACAAAGTCATCAGGTAAAAGCAGGCTGGAATCACAGTTTTACAAGATACTGTAAGCCCAAGAAGAGATAGAAGATAGAAAATGCATTCATGGGTCTACCACTTGCCTTATTTTTGTTTTAAATTATAGCCCTGTAAATTTTTCTGGACTGTTTATTCAACATGCAAAAAAGGCAGCCTGTGCATGAAGTAGCCATTGCGAAGCTCCTCATTTCTATACCCATTAGCTGAAAGTATACAGCCAATTCTCAGCCTTGTATTTTAGGTCATAAATCTGCTTCCTCTGTTCCATGGGCAAATTAAAAGCTATATATCTTTTGTCAAAATCTTTCTGACACAGAGCTCCTACCTTCACAGCCTAAGGCTAGCTGTGTGTCTGGGAAAATTATATACAATAGGCACTGACAGACATGCAGTCCAGCACTTAGGCTCTAGTCAACATATTTTTATACATGTAAAAATCATTCTACCTTATAACTTGACCACAATCTATACATATTTAAAAGGATTACAGGCGTATGAAATAAGAAAAATCCTTTCAAAAGGATAGGAAGGTGGTCTGAATTCAATACCTCAGCAATCTTTAAAACAGCTCTGCATTAAGCATATGCATCAGCCCCTGCATTGCACTGATGCAGGTTGCACTGTCACAGCCAGAATCTGCTTCCTTGTGTTCTAACTGCTGCCATGCTTCATTTTCTGATGAACGCTTTTGATTTCAGCCCAATATGCAAACAGTATATGTATTTTAATTAAATGCTTACAAAATTATGTTGCTTGGGAATGCCAGCTTTGTCATGTGTCACAGCAATGGCTTGTCTAGCTATACTGGAGTTTTATGGCCTTGAAATGAGGCATTGCATTTAAGAAGCCACATACGAATTTTGCCATTGTGGAAAATTTTCCAAATGATGGGCTCCTGAATATCTTTTAAAAGCCGCAAGAAGCTCAAAAGAAGTAATTTTAACTGTAAAACATAGAAATATTTATAAGACACTGAGGATTTCATCTACTTATTTGTTCAACAGTTCTGCCCCTCTGCCCAAGGCAGCCACTCTTCACAGTGTCTCATTCTCCTCACACTGCAAGTAACCCTTGTTTCACCCTTTTATCTGAAACACTGCTTGCCCTCCTTAGATCTCTTTGGTTTATAGCTGCCATTTTCACTATGTCATATCTCTTACACTGTGATCAGAGATGTTCATCTTTATCCTTTCCTAAGTGATATTGTTGTCACATAATTTACTTCCTCAGTTATTCTTTCTGGAAAACCTGGAAGGCCTGTCTTCCTTCCATTTAACACACAGCCACAATGTCAATAGAGTTGGTAGATTTGATCTGCAGTTTCCATTTACTGCTCATTCTGAAACAAACACAAAGTAGTGCTACTAGCCAAAAATACCTCTACTCCTATTTTTGAATACGTGGTTTGTATTCCTTAGGAGAACAGTTCACTTTCCAACTGTCATCTTTTGTCCTAAAGCAACCAGCTTTAGGATGCTTTTATGGGCCATGCAATTTTTCCTTCTCAGTGCTGATGATGGTAGTTAAATTTGAGGATGTGATGCTGCTGTCATCTCATTTCATGCAGCACTACAGGAAGGGAAGTCATATCTCACTTCAGAACAAAAGTCATTTACAGAATAAAAAGTGATAGAGAACAGCATTAGAACTGCTTGCAGAGAGTCTTGTAGTCAGGTTCCTGGGCCTTTCCATGCTAGTTAAACACATGCCCAGGCCTTGCCAGTCTTAAACTACTTACAGACTTTTATTGTGTATTTCACACCAATTCAATTTCAAATCCCCAAGTCTGATTTAATTAGAAAGGCAACAAAATCTGGGAAAGCAACCAGGCATCTAAAACTGCTGCACTCTGTTTATTAGGCTCTCAGAACATATAAACTCTTCAGCATCGCTGGCACTCCCAAACTGACGGTGGCTTCCCTAATGGATGAAACAGCACACTTTTAATAATGTAAGTCTCCAATAAATGAGGCTTCTCTGGGCCCAATCCACAGCTGGCACAGCTGTGTCCAAGTCATTCCCACACCTGCAAGGATGTGGGAATGCTCACACAGCCACTGAACAAATCAATGTCTGCAGTGAGTGCGGACAAGTCCACAGCTCCCCCCAGAAAATAAAAACCATTGTAGTGCCAAGGCTTCACCCTGAAATCCATCTCTGCATACACAGAGGGAAGACTTAATTTGCTTGACAATACCCAGTTCTTTTATACTCTGGCATCTCGTGCTACACCGGTGGAATTTTCTGCATTTCTTGAGAAAGTGGCATTTTACAATAAACGCGTTTCTGATTGCATTGTTTAGTGACCTGACATTACTAATAAGCCTTTAGTGTGCTGGCATTGTGACTTTACTTGTCTGACCCACCCTTTGTGTCTTCAGTAAACACATTGATCTGGGCAGGAACATTTAAGTAATAAGCCATTGCTCCTTGTGAGGAGGACTATCAGATCACTATCCCCAGCAAACAGAAATTGTTCTCTTTTTAAGCTGCTTGAAATGGAAAACACCACAACACTGCTTGCATATCTGCTTACATTATTTTTTTAAATTATACACACACAGCATCTTAATAGAAGACATTATATGCTCCCTAGCTGACACATTTCACAATTAGAAATAGATGTTAGGATGTTTTCAAATAACAAATTGATAATCTAAGTTCTGCTTTCCACGTGTGTGCATTCCCTAAAACCACAACCAGAAGGGGGAGTAAAAAATTGGATTTATAATCCACTGCTTACAGAATTGGCAATAGTTTTTTGTTGTTGTTTTTTTTTTTTAATTGAGAGAAATATTTTTTCCAATTTCCTTTCAAACTTCTTTTAAAGGTCACAAACCCAAAGATAGGAAACTACAGGGAATACACAGAAGATGTTTATGCATTTTAACTACATTATTTAAAAACTCCAAATATATTTGTGCTTCTAAATAGCTTCCTAATTTCAAAATGTTTCTTTTTTCCTGAAAGATTGCAATTCACATTCACACATACAGAGTGCAAGTCTGCAGTGTAACTCTATTAACTTTAAAATCTTCAAGTGGAAAAGCTGTCAGCTATAGTAGTACAAAACACTAGGTCAGGGGCTATCTTTGTGGAATACTTTCAGTTTAATACTGGAAAAGGAGTAAATAAAGCTCAGCAGAAATGCAGTATACTGAATATCTTTCAAAGAGAGTAAAGAAACCCTCACAAAGAGTGAGGTGAAGTGGCTGAAGAATCCTGCAATTACAAGATGTGGTCCTACTTATTTTTGTATTCATCTGTTCATTATTGGGACATTCTCCCTTTGTCAAAAAAAAAGGAAAGTTTTCCTCTATATTTTTTTCTTCAGTGTATTGCTATTTTCAGAGAATACTATTCTCCTTTTTCCACCATAGCCACACTGCACACTCAGCACCACACTCATGCCTCCAACTGCAATGTTTAAGTGTTAAAAAATCAACTCCTTTTGCAACACCATGGGAATTATCTCTGTTCTGACACCCCATTTCATTTACATGGAACCCTGGTACGCTTCAGTGCCATTAATAATTTTGTACATATTTAGTAGCTATCAATATCCCTCAGCCAAGGAGTGGCTCGTGGCTTGGCTAAAACTGTGTCACCTGCATCACTCACAGCCTATCACAGAGCTGAATTAAACAGAAGAACGTTGTTAAAACAAGATTAATCTTCCCCTCCTCATAGATCAAATATATCTCAAAGATCAATATGTGTTGAAATACTAAATAGTTATGATTAATCAGTGAGGAAAAACCAGGCTCAGGTTACATAACATTAGCACAGAAATGTAAGACTTCCTCATGTACTCACAGGCACTATCCATTACTCCTGTTAGCCATATTTATATTTGATATAACACCACATACTGGACTATAAAATTATGATTTCCTCTACAAATTCTGCATAGAAATACTCCAGAAAGAAAGCAGCAATGCTCCTGAATCATAATTCCTATTACGAGAAGGAAGGAAGGAAATGAAAACAGATCTGGGGTACCTTCTCTTATCTCCAGTCTGAGCAGCTCAGACCTGTACAAAGAACAAATAATAGCAAAATTTCCTCTGTCTTGCAGAAGTCCAGAAAAGAACAGCAGAGAAGGCAATTAGTTTAGGGAGCAATTATCTTCCCTGAATGTCTTTACAGGACAGAACTGTGAGACAAGGCTTGGAAAAAATCAGACTTTGATAAAGGTCAGTGGCATATAATCTATTTTGGCAATTACTTGTCAAATATAAGAATGGTTTAAAATACATTGAAGCAACTCAGGAAATCTGGTGACAGGACTGTTTTACACAATGTACTCGCTATTCTTCAAAGGTAACTCAGAATTTAACACTGGCAATACTGAAACAAAATTGGGTGTGGGAGAAGAAGGAAAGAAGCAATATGCCATCCCCCTGAGTCTGAGGAGTTTCTGGCACAGCTGTGGTGGGTGACCTAATGCCATTTGGGTTCATGTGCCATCAGCCACTCCAGGCTTTGTTCTTCATCCCTCCCCACTCTCAGACATGAGTCAGGCATCAGTGACCTGCTGGCACATGAGGAGGGCTGACCCCTGGTGTGCTCCAGGGCTGCAGGAAAGCTTTCAGGAGTTCTGCAGCACACTCAACACACCACTATCAAGCATCCTTTTTTTTTTTTCCACACTGAATTGCAATTTTCTCCCCTGGAGATTCATCCCCCTAGGTCCCCATGCAAAGATCGGGGATGTTTGGGGTCAGATTTGAAATGTTTGACCCACCTGCTGTTCCAAAGCTACACAGGCTGCATTCCCCCACCAGTTCTGACACTACATGATTTCATCTGTGCCAGTGGTGGAGGCTGATTGAACATCAGGAGGGAGAGAGAACATTCCATAAAACTGCAGGCGGAAAAGGTTTGCCAATTATTTTTCTTCTCATGACTACTAGGATGCACAGATTCCTTTTGGCAGTTCCCCTTGTTTTGTGCCCATAAAATAAGTTTAATAGCTGAATTTTCCTTAAGATAATCAGAGGCTGTATAATTTATGCATCTGAATAACATTGTAGCCAGATGTAATTTTGCTTGAAGTTTCAGCATTACAGTTAGTAATGACTCTGCTGGCTGTGTTTTGTGGAATTTGCAATTTATTTAACAGTTGACTGAGCACTGACCCCATATAATATCACCATAATCAAAATGTGGCAAAAATTAAAAATTAAAATCTAAAAAGAAATCTGTGCCTTCTGGGAAACAGGCAGCCTTCAAGTGGCCAGGGTATAAAAAGCAATCTCTAAAATGACAGGTAACTAACATGGCCTTTAAAGTTTATAGCTGAGACCAACTAGCCAGTCAAAGATTGAGCTGAATTAAGGTTTGAAACATTCTCTAAGTAATAGTTATGGCTTGAGCCTTTTGTTTTGTCAGTCCTTCTGCCATTCAAGTCCCTCTCCCTGATTTGCAAGAGTTGGTGATTTCGTGATCAGAAAAGGAAAATATCAGAGGGTATCCTGTGCTTACAAAGAGCAGGGCAGCCTTAGCAGGAGGAGAATTAAATTTCAATTCCAGTCTGTTTCTGCCATGGCTCCCCAAAGAGCAGTAGAGCAGCGCCAGGTGGGAAGCTGGGACTTTCTGGAGCACACTGCACACTGCAAGGGAAGGCCCTTGTTTTCCAGAGCAGCTCCTCCTCGCTCTGCTGGGCTGTCCCAGCCTTCCCCAGGTGCTGTCCCACTCTGCAGAACCCTCCCTTGCTGTCCCAGGTACTGACCATGTCCTGCTCACCTCTTCCAGTACGTCCCACGCCAGATCTACCAGTCTGTTTGGGTCATTACTTTATTTTGGCCCCGTTTGTAACAAGGTTTGCAGTTAATCCACCTTTTAGCCCACCCACCAGGTGAAATTTGATAAACTGTATTCTTCATTAACATTTCCTTCCCAAGCATTATAGATGATTAATGGTGGTAGAGAAATACAGCGTCATCAGCATAAAACAATGATCTATGGTGATAAAGAAAACAGCATCATCAGCATAAAAAATTATTAAGTTATTTGAAGAGCTAAAGTTAAGATGGGAAGAAGCAGATCCAGAATTTGCTGCAACTTCAGTCTATCTCTGCTACATTCATGTGTGTCTCTGATTTTTCCTGTGGAAATAAGTGTGGCTGGCACTTTTCTGTGTCCCCAGCAGGGGTGACAGAGCCTGTTGGGAGACACTGCACTGCAGCCACAGCACAACACAATGCCCAGGGATGGAGTTTTCTCTCAGATTCCCCCACACTGCCTGTGAATCCTCACTGCATTCCTAAGCCAATTTAGATCACAGGCCAGTATTACACACAACTTGCAGCTGGCTGCACTACAATTTGTGTGCCGTGTGGGATACAAAGAGCCATGAAAGATTTCCTTTCAAAGCACTCTAAAGGCTGAAAAGATTTCCCAGCCGGTTGCCATTTACACTAATAATCCAATTGGAGTGAGAGTGTTTCTAACAAAGTTAAAAAACGGCAGCACAATCGAAGACGGTGGCCCAAGATAGGAACAGCACTTTAAAAATGGAAAACTAAGTGACAAAAAAAAAAAAAAAAATTGCCTAATGGTACACAGACACAGGAGACTGGATCCAGTGTGGAATATGCATTCAAGACTACAAAACTTTAAACTTCACTCAACTTCCCAAAGTTTCTCACATCAGTGATTTTTTTTTTCCCAAAGGAAAAAGTCTAATAACAACCAAAAAAGTGAAAGAAAACTGTGCTAAAAAGTCATATTAATTTGACAGCCCATTAGGACTGGGCATTTGACCCTCAGGACTCTCTGAAACAGGGATGGGCTACCCAGCATGACAGCTGGTTACATCTGGGCCACAAGGAAAAGCTAACACCACAAGTTTCATTTAAAAAAATACCAACAGTCTTTGCACTCTTCTCCAAGTGTCACTCATTCATAATAAAATAAACAAATAAAACAAAAATCCATCACTTTAATAGTCTGGGGGAGGAGGTTGATAGGGGGAGATGAATGGAAAGATAATCTTCTCCTATTTTCATTCTATAGTCACACTCACTGCAGCTACAGAATCAGGTATGCCAGTAGTCAGAGCAGTTACCTACTTGATAGCATTGTTCCTAATTATTTGCTGTTCCTTCCCATTAATTTTCAAACTTGATTATCTTGATTTCACCACTACTAAAAGAGTCATTTAGAGAAATAATGGAAAAGAATGGTTCCAGTGCAATTCATGCTGTCCTCTTCCATAAATCGCTCTCCAACTTTAAACACTTCCATTTACAGCTACAATATTTTTTGACCTTTATGATGTTTCCAAGGCTCTTTAACCATCAGCAGCAGACTGACTACTGTGAGATTTTTCCTCCTGCATAGACTGAGTGTCCATATAGAAGTGCCAATGGCAGAGGAAATAAATCTGAAACAATTCTCCCCTCTCGCAAAGTGAAAATCTCATGCTTATGTCTTTAGCATTAACATGGCAAATTGAAAGCTACAGACTAAGGGTGCAGCATGTGGCACTTCCACAAAAATATGCAAATTTGAGGCCAAAGAAGCAGGGATCCAGCTTTCCCCTCTGCTCAGGTACCAGCCCACAGGGAAGAGCCTCTCCTGAGAGGAGGAGGAGGAGGAGGAGGACTACACTTGGAGCAATGACCACCACACACCAGTTCCCTACTTGCAGCTCCATAGTGTCAGAAAACAGCTTTTAAACAGAAATGTCTCCCAGAGGTTTTCTGTATGTGGTTTTACATGTCACAAAGATAAGATTTTCTCTCCTGACACAAATTGGGAAACTCTCCATTCAAGTCAGGCAGCAGCCAGAGTCTTTCTTCCAAGATGAGGAAATGCTCCCTGAAGACACTGGATGAGTTTAAGAGTCATCAGTAAGAAAAGGGGAAGGGTGGTAAGAACTGCCAACCATTTTCTATATATTTGTATTTAAATATTTGAAACAACTTACTTTGACCAAGTTCATAGTGTTTAAACTAGAATTAATGAGAGCAGAGAATTCTAAATGCATTATGGAAAAGCATGTGCACACCAAAAGTCATTCACTCCAAGAGTACCTGATTGTACAGAATATACAGACTTGAGGTAAAGAAACATTTCAGGTTGCTTCTGCATACAACAAAATGAACCAAATTTCTAGATCAAGAACTGCCTTGTGGAATTGCTTTGAACAGCAAATTAAGCTCCATTCTCTGCCCTGCTGCTGCATGGACTGTCTTGCATGATCTGATATTGCTTAACAATATTTTTCATAAGTTGAGTTAAAATATATCACTCCAAAACCCACCACTTTTACAGATGAAGTGGAAAGGAAAAAAACTAGAGGCTGAAAAAACTTATTTGTTATTCAGCTGGGAAAGGCAGAATTGTTTTACTCTGCCTATCTCACTTGCTGTGAAAGCAAGTTTCTGTAACAGCAATTCAGTTCTTGTTCCTCAGACTACGTAGAGATTTTTTTTTTGGGCTTGGATAAGTGCCCAAAACATACTCCTAACTATTCCAGTTCCATTGAGTCTCTGAAAAAGCTCTACATGTATCTTTCCAGAATTTACGTCTTTTTATTTCTGTCTCAGATGAAAGCACACAAAGCTAAACAAGGGAAAAGGGAGCAAAGTGATCTGAACTATACCTTATCTGAGCTAAAGAATGGCTCATTTAGAGCCTGGCTGGAGTTCTGGATGAATGATCATAACTTTTATCTTATTCCAACAATTCTTCCAACAATATTTTAACCCTGGGTATCTGAAATTCTAACTTTTGGCAAGTAAAAGTGGAGTATGATAATACTACCTAAAAAGGTAGAAGAGATGTATGCAAAACTGTAATTTTTCTCACTAAAAATCAACAGCAACATATTAACAGCAGTGCCTTGAGAGATGGGAGCAGTCACATCAAATAGAAAAGTTTTCACCTTGAACTTGATGTAAAACTTAAACCATTACAACATAATTAAAACTTTCAAAAATAAGAAGTCTCGCAACAGCTAGCATTCCAACACTCCAATAAGATTTTTTTTGTTTTTCTTTCATGGGGCACTTGTCACTAGAGATACTTGGTAGGTGATCTGGGCTATCCCCAGTGCCCAGCTGTCTGTGAATGCAAGGCAAATGTCACAGGAATCAGCAGCGTGCCAGCAGGTACAACAGTACATCATGGTCACAAACAATCTCTCCAATATCAATCATCCTTCAAACAAGAGGAAAAAATTCCTTGTTCTCATTAATAAACATGAGTTTGTTTTCAGATGAAATCTCCCCCTTATTGCCTTAAAACAGCTGAGAGCCCCAGATTGCTGTTTGGGTTAGCAGGTATGTCCTGGCTGCAAAACAGAGAGGTCTGCTTTGTGATTTCTTGCATTAGAAACAGCTGAACAGCAAAAGAATAAGCTTCCAGGACCATTCACTTATTGGTAATGTTCCTTCATGCTTTAAAAAGTTCAGTTTGTTCTTGTACATCTTTCAAATTCTCTTTTCACAAAATATCAGACTGGTCATTTTTTCTGGGTTTTATATTTTCTACTGCTGAGCAAGAGGCTCATAAAATCCCTACTCTCTATTTACATGCCTCTACAATAATGCTCCAGAGGAGGAGAGGCCTATCTCCACAGGATACCTGCCCTTGTGATGGGAATGGAATAAAATATTGCTGTAGCAAAGGTTGAGTTTAAAAAATGCTCCTTTAATAGCCTCTTCCACTTGAATCAATTAAAGCAAGCCAAGTTGCACTGTTTCATTTTCCTGAAGTAGCAAACCAAACAAAATGTGAATAGTGCTGCAGGACACTAGAAATCAGGAAGAGGAATAATACTGCAGGTTATGCACCTCATGCACTGTCCAGAAATCATAGGAGGGAGTCAAGAATTTTAAAGTTCTTGAAAGATATTTCTGAGCATGTCAGCCACATGCTGTACAGCTCCAGCACATGCACAGGAAATTACTCAATTATGCTGTGACATCTGAAGCAAACATTTGACAGGTGTCATGTTTATGCCATTTATGGGATTTGGTCAGCCCAAAGATGCTTTCTCCAGCCCAAGCCCTTGGCAGTGCAACCATGAGCTACAGGAGCCACCCAGCTCTTCTCTTTCTTGCAGAAGGCACAACTTTGCTATTGCAAAACTTGGCATTTTTAAAAGGCTTATGAGATGAGATATTTACCTTTCTGCCTCAATTCCCTGCTATTATCTTTTTTGAGAGCAACAAGTCATCATAAGGCCATGTTCACCTCTGCAGCCCAAAGTAACTCAAGTATCCTCAGGAGTTTTGGCTGGGCTCAGGCAACTCTGCTGTAGCAGAAAGCCCAGAAAGCCCCATAACCTCCAGCACAGCGACCTTCTGGAGGGGTTTCAGGTTGACACTAAGTTCAAGCTGTCCATAACCCCTCCAGTCAATTTTGCCATTTGTCCTTCCCTGCTCAGTCCCCCTCACGTGATCTTTTACAGAACTCACACAGGGCTTGGATTAACAGCGTTATTTGCTTTATATGGAACAGTCCATACCTTCAGCTAACACAGACAACCAATAGTTGTCCCAGCTTCGTTTGTAAGAGAACTCAGAATAAACAAGAGTCAATCAGCTGTATGAATAGAAGGAAAAAGCCCAGAGCAGCTCCAACAGTTGCCTTTCTAATAGCTGGGAAATTCAAATGTAAAACAATCCTCCAGGTGCTGTTCCAGGAGCTAAATTTGAGAAGTTGCAACCAGAAATGTATTTACAGCTAGTAGTGAATCCTGCCAAGGTACCCAAGACAGAGCAGAGACCGCAGGGAAGCAGAGTAACCTTTGTTTCAAGTGCTGTGGGTATATTACAAGTCACTGAATGGGTGCCAAGGAGAGGAATGTTTTCAGGCAAAATGTCAGGAAATCACAAGTGTTAGGTATTCGGTTGATTTGGAAAATTAGATCACAAAAAACTCTGTTGGTTTGAGTGATTTAAATATTAAAAAGAAGAGAGGAAGAAATTAAATGCAACAGGAAACAAGAGGAATGACAGATACTGGAAAGGAGCAAGGAAAAGCAGATGCAATAGTTCAAAATCACACAAAAAGAGAAACAGGAACAGATGGATTTCCATAAAAAATAGAAAAAATCTCTATGTTTATTTTCATTTTAAGCCAATGGAAGAAAGAAGTCCTAAAGGCATTGAGATAGTTTAATTTTCAGAGCTGGTCTGGTTGACATTTTCTTTTGAACACCAGATTAAATAGCACAACTCAGCTAACAGCATCTTTGCTATAAATGCTATGGGGCTAAAGACCAGATAAGCTGCAGCATTTAAAGCCTTTTTCCCTATGCAAATAAGTGCTGGTAAATACTATCAACGTACACATATTTTGAGTAAGATGAAAATTTAAAAAATGGTTGACTGCTCAAGTCCTAATCCTGATGCCAACACCTGACATACATCAGCCTGAAACTTATGAGACAAAGATTCCAAAGATGTCCTAAAAGAGACAAATAGAAATATGTAAACCCACTTAACAAACTACATGCCACTACTCAGTACTTGCAGTAGTGTTTGAATTTCTCAGAGTCAGGATCCTTTAACACAAAACATGAACACACTGACACAACCATCAGGGTACTTGAACTTCTTCACCTGAAGCTTCCATTCTCAAAGGCAACAAATTGACAAGAATATCAGTTCCCATATTAAGATTAGACTATAGGCCTCAAAGTACTAAATAAAAATTTCAGAAAATACTCCAAAGTTCAAGGTTCCTCAATTCTTCACAGGGAAGCATCAGACACTGAAAATTTAGATGCACATTTCAACCTTTATATGTTTTTGTCATTTTTAATTACTTAAAGTTGTATTATTTTAACTTTTGAAGTTTGCAGTAATATAAAAGTGCACACATTGAACAGAATTTTCCAATTCAAAAAAGAAATAAAATGTTAAGAAAAAAGAGACCAACAAAATTAATCAACAAGCCAAAAAACCGTAAAAGAAGAGGGAGGCTTGAAAAGGATTTGGGGAATGTCAAGGAGAATGTCACAGCAGCACTGAGGTTACCCCTTTGGGTGCACCTATGCTATACATTAACAACCTGGAACCAGAATATATCCAGCACCACATGTCTAATACAGGCCTGGACAATAATGAAGCCCTGAAGAAGCTGGTGATTATTCCATTGGGAAAACAGGTCCATAAAGAGCCAGTTCCATGCAAAAGGATCTCAATTTTATTAATGTTTTTGAGTCTAGAAAAGTTTTATACTCTAATATGCCTGCAATAATGTCTGATGTAGCTGACTTAAAGGACAGAATTGTAATAAAGTTGGAAGCGTACAAAATTGCAGAAAGGACAATTTAAACTGAAGCTCTCAACATTAACATCCAGGTTTTGAGCATTCAAAAGTGAGCTATGAAACACCAGAAAATTGAGGCCTTTGGTAAATGTCAACCAAGGGAAATGTGACTTAGATTATTAGAGAGTCAAAGAATATAATCCACAGTAGATCACTTCAGCCCTGGCTAATTACTAAAGGCACCAGTTCATTACACTGCTCTAAGTATACCTAATTCAGTTTGCTCTGCAGTTCATCTATTATGTCTTTTTTATGTGTTCCTGCACTGGCTGTTGCCATGTACAACCTGCTCAGAAGGTTCTTCTCAGCTCCTGCCATTTCCACTCAGTTAGTCCAGAAACCCTGACGGAGGTTTGCTCAGTTTCAAGCTGATTTCTAATCAGCAAAAGCAAGATGGAAGAGAGAAAAAAAATTAATTTAAAACAAAAAAGAAAAGGGTGAAGTATAAACTCATGTTTTAAAATCAGGACCACAGTTGAGACATTTTCTGTAATAAGCTAAGCGACTGGAGTTGGTTAATAGGAAACCATTGTCAGATGCAAATTTGAAATTCAAAAGAACAAAGCTATTTAACCTATGATCAGACCATTTAAAAGATACATTTCATTATAAAGAGCTACTGAAATTTAATCCCATGAGATTCTGTTGGTGTTGAAATTCTACATGGATTCAAGACTTAAGTATATTCAGACATTAAAAAAAAATCCAATTCAGGGTTAATAACTACAAGTATCAAAAAATTTGTAATTCACAGATGATTGGGTAAGTATCTTAAAAGGTCTTTTTTTACTCATGTATTTCTCTTGTTGTCTGCCCTGGACACCTTTTATTGACCACTGCTCTTTAGCCAAACCTTTGGTATGGCTTAATATGATCACCCAGGCAAACTCCTACTCCCTCAATCACTTAGCAATTGTTCTGAACACAACACTCAGTTTTTGCACAATTTGTTCCTTTTCACAGAGCAAGCATGAGGTAGTAATAGTTACACACACATCACAAACCTCTGCAGCATTTAAAAATATTGTAAGTACTTCAGAGCAGTAGCAAAACACTTATTAACAGGAACAAATATTTTATGTTGGGAAATTTGAACTGTCAGTTCATGAAAATCTGTACTCTATATCAAAGAATATTTATTATCCATATCTGACTTTCCAGTAGTTAACAATAATAAAAACATTTTTTTAAGTGACCATAACAAATTTCTTTTACACAGTGTATGCCATTCTTGTCATTTTTATGGCTTGGAAATACAGCAACATAATGGATATTAAAACTGACATACTCCCATATTTTTAATAGTTCTCATCTGCTCGTATTTTTTGTTTAATAAGGTTCTCAAAAGTAGTTCAGAGCTAATTAATATTAGTTTTAATTGAGTTTTGTACTGATATTAGAAGGAAAACTGAAAAAACAGCTTGTAATAATTTCCTATACTATGAATCAAAAAATGCACTATGTGTGAAGACAGTGTATAAGTTAAAAATGACTGAAAGGCACGAGACAGAAAAATATGATCTGTGAGTGAAATGGGACCTGTTCTCTTCTGTTTGTGCAGTGGGTGGACAGTCCAGCTCTTTCTAGCACAGATGAACAAGACAATCAAGTAGCTGAAACTGTCCCTTGGAACAAAAAGAAAAGCCAAGCTGTTCTGGAGTCATGCTGGGAGGGAGCAGCCTCTGATGACAACTTCAGAAACTTACCTAAAATCTAAGTTACCTGCAGCTGTCTGTTGATGCATTTGGCCCCTCAGCAGTAAAGGATCAAAACCAACTTTTCCTAAATCCTCAAGCTGCCAATAGCACAACTTGTTCTCAGCAGCACTCCTATCACATCCGTTGCAAACATGTCCACAATTCCCAATATATTTTTTAAACACTTGGATTATGGAGAGCAGTAAGAGCTTCTAATTTAGACAAGACCTGGACAGAACCTTCCTTCCAAAGCCAGCTCTGTTTGCTTGTTTTCACTTCACAAGAACTGTCTAAGCATATTTCCAGAAAAATGACTTGTATCTGCTGGTAATACCTGGTTTGAGACTCTGGGATAGGCTCTCTGGCTTGGCACTCCCCAGATCTGCATGTTGTGCATCGATAAG
>VYXF01008552.1:0-43131 GCA_013397295.1 Polioptila caerulea
GAGCACAGCCCCATTCCCATCCCTCTGGGGAGGAGGGGGACAACAAATCAGGGGTGAAGTTGATCCTGGGAAGAAGGGAGGTGTTTGGAGAAGGCATTGTAAGATTTGGGTTTATTTCTCAGTTTCCTACTCTGATTTGATGGGTGATAAATTAAAGTGAATTCCCCCAGCTGAGTCTGTTTGCCCATGGCAGCCCGTGGTGAGGGACCCCTCCCTGCCCTTATCCCACACAGAGCCTTTCTCTGTGTCCTGTCTCCCCTGGGCAGCTGAGCAGGGCAGTGACAGAGGGGCTTGGTGGGCACAGGGAGCCCAGCCAGGGTCACCCACCACAGTCTCATTGTGTGAGTGACCCCCCTGCACAGCAGAGCTGAGAATGCCAGAGAAGTGGTAAAAAACCCACTTGTAAACTGTGAGTTAGGCTGGGGCTGTACTTGAAGGAAAAAGGAAATGAGCAACTCAGAACTTTTGGGATGCTCTGCAAGCAAGGCAAGCCTGTTACCTCAGCTATCTGTTCCCTTTGTGTGTTATTTTACTTGTGTTGGTTTTTTTCTTAATCCTATTTCTCAATCACCTTCACCAGAGGCAATTCCAGCTGTGACTTGACAGCTGCTACTGTCTTCTCCAGCATGTGCTGCCAAAATCCCAGTTGATTCTGGGGCTTAAGGCACAGTGCTGTCTATTTTCTGTATTTCTGCCTACTATGAAATCATACATATTAATATTAATCATGCTTTTTCCAAATTCAGAAGCCTCCTGGCCTATTGCAATGATGGGGTGTTTTTTTAATTTAGTTTTTGGCAGGTGTGCCCAGGCAGTAACAGGGCTTATGAGCTTGGCCCAGGGCAGAGCTTTAGGGTTGGGTGGACTCAAATCTTGAACAAAAACCTTACACTCTTAAGGAAGCTTGAGTGTGAGTGAAAACTTGGAATACACTCTGTCCACCTGACATCCTGTGAAATGATTCCTTGACTGAGCAGAAGGGGCTGTGGTGCCAGGGGTGGGATGTGCTGCAGGACTGTGTGCTGAGCATTGGGTGGGATCCTGCACACACCTGCTGTGGGTGCCTTGAACTGAGCTGATTTCCTGCTGCTTTTAGCTCCAGGCTCCCTCTCTGCAGTCTAGAGGGAAACACTGCTGGTCTCGGAGGCAGAATCTGACCTGCAGCCTCCCCCTCTCTCCCTCTTCCAAAAGTGTTAAAACAGGAAGAGAGAATTTCCCTTTCTTGCCTGCTCCTTCCTTGGCATTTCTCACACCTCCACGCTGAGCCTTGGCTTAAAGCCTTAAGAGTTGAAACTCAAGAAGGTGGGGAGGGGGAAAAAAAGCTGATCCAGGAGTCTTCTGCCTGGATCAATGGAGCAAAAGAACAGGCTGAAGTTGCACAATTGGGAGTCAGGAGAAGTTTGCTCATGTGCTGTGTCAGGAGCTTGTACAGGCGATTATCTTCAGAGGTGCATAAGGCAAAAGCTTTTCCAGTCTAAGGAACTTCCTTATTACTTGAGGTTTAAAATGCTGATTTTTAGTTTATTTTTTAAAACAAAATTGCTGATAGGGGCATATAAGTAATAATGAAATTTTTGTGGTTCATTTTCTTTGACTGGTTTTTTAGATGTTACTACATAAAACCTTTCCAGTATTTGCCTCCTGTGAGCACTGGGATTCCTTTTCCTGCCTTTGGTTGCATTCCCTGCACTCTGCACACTCAATCCTGCCAGGCCCACAGAGCTTCCCAAAAGGAGCGAGGCAGGAGCAGCCTGGGGTGCCCAGCCTTGGAGCAGAGCTCGGCTCCCCAGGTGTCCCCTGTCACCTGTTCAGTGGCCAGGGCTGGAACTGGGAGCAGCAGGAACATGATCTGTGAGTGCACGGGCACAGCTCAGTAATTCCCTTACTCCTTGAATATTGCCTGTTCTGTGGAGCCAGGCTGGGAGAGCTGGGGGTGCTCACCTGGAGAGGAGAAGGATCCAGGGAGAGCTCAGGGCCCCTTGCAGGGCCTGAAGGGGCTCCAGGAGAGCTGGAGAGGGACTGGGGACAAGGCCTGGAGGGACAGGACACAGGGAATGGCTTCCCACTGCCAGAGGGCAGGGATGGATGGGATATTGGGAAGGAATTGCTCCCTGTGAGGGTGGGCAGGCCCTGGCACAGGGTGCCCAGAGCAGCTGTGGCTGCCCCTGGATCCCTGGCAGTGTCCAAGGCCAGGCTGGACATTGGGGCTTGGAGCAGCCTGGGACTGTGGGAGGGGTCCCTGCCTGTGACAGGGGCTGGCACTGGATGGGCTTGAAGTTCCCTTCCAGCCCAAACCATTTCAGGATTCTGTGAAACCACTGGTAGAGTTTAAAACCCTGCAGTTCAACCTGTACATTTTTCTGAGGAGTGGGCCTTGCCTGCATCCCTTCATGTGGGGAGGCTGGGAAAACCCAAGGAACTCTGCTTGCATCATTGCAGGTGTAAGCTCTGTTCTTTGCAGGGATTTCAGCAGGGCTGGGGTCAGGCTTTGCTCCTGAGCTTTATTAACTGCCAGTACAAATTGGAATGCTCTGCGCTAGGCTAACGTAATAAAAAGGTAGGGCCTAATTTTCGGGCTGAAATTGGTGTAAGCGAGGCTTCTCTCACGTGAGTCCCTTGAGCTTTTTCAGTCTAATTCAAGCGAGTTTTTTTCCTTCTCTCTTCCCCTTGCTAGGTCATGAAGAGCATTTGTATTCCATTTGCATTGTGTTACCTGTCAGGGACATGAGTTTGTAGCTGTGGGCCACGTTCAGAGCTACCTGGAGGGCAGACACCTTCCAGCTGTCCTTCGTTTCTGTGGCTCAGGTTGGTTTTTCTCACAAGTACGGACACTTTCATATTTATACCCATGACAGAAATAAATCAAATTAATCTGAAATCACCCTTTGCTCTGACAATGCTCTGCACTTTCCTTACATTAAGGAGATAAGGAGACGAACAAACCTGTTTTGAAGATGAGCTGATTTCCATAGCAGGCAGAGTGACCTACTTAAAGGGAGAGGGGGAGTGAGCAGGGCTGGAAATGGGCTCTTTATTTATTTATATAATCTTTAAGTGTCTGTGTCAGCTCCCCTGGCTGAGCCCTGTCCTGACACTCACCTGACAGTGACAGAGAACGTGGAGCTGGGCAAGCGCTGATTGTCCTACAAGGATCTCCTGTGTCTGCCCAGCCTGGCTGGAGGCTCTGGGGAGGTGACACCATTCACACGGGGCTCTTGGGAATGTTCATCTTGGCTTCACATTGTGGGAGATCTGCCAGGTTGCCTCACTTAAATGAGGGGGAGCAGACACCTCACTTTGGGTCTTGAGTGTTGTGTTCAGAGCACGGGGACAGGCTGTGGGGAATTGCCAAAGGGCTCTGGAGATCCAGGGATGCCCCAGGGGATGGGTGGGAGCAGCAGGTGGGTGGTGAGGTGTATTTGCTCCTGGTTTTGCACACTCCTGGTAGGTCAGCCAGGTGACACCCAGAGTCACGTGTGTGCCATCGAATGGACACTGCCTGGGTGGGTGTGGGCTTTGTGGCCAGTTCTCTTGAAAATGGGCTCTCTTAGTGGTAACCTGTGTCTGATGGGGGTCAAGTGCCACCCTAGGGGGGCACCTCACTCTGCAGAACAGTGTCTGCAAGGCCAGTGCTGTACCTGGCCATTGAGGTGAAGTCATTGTGTCACAGAATCATCACAGGGGGTTGGGGTCAAAGGGACTTGGAGCCACTCAGCTCTGGGGTCCCTCTGCTGCAGGCAGGGCCACCTTCCACTGGGCCAGGTTGGCTGATGTGCATCTGGATCAGCGTGACCATGGTCACACCAGCCATGGAAATGCATCCTTTGTACCCTGAGCTGGTGGTCCTGTCCCAGTGGGTTTGTGACCACCCCTCCCTCAGGTGCTGAGGGCTGCTGTGCTCTGCCAGTGCTGCTTCCTGGGCTCGTGTCTTAGCTCCACTTGCATCACCTGCAAAATAATTTCTAAACCCAGAGTTGGTGCATTTTAGGCATTGCAAGAAACTGATGGTCTGAGCTTTCAGAGGCCCAGAACTGATGGACACTCCTGCATTTCCAGGGTGATGTCCTGAGTGTCTGGGCTGTGGTTGGAGCTGCTGGCCGGGACAGTCTGGTCTGAGCTGTTCATGTTTATGTAGAGACAAAGATTTGTTCATTTAGGCTGAGAAGGCACCAGAAAGTTTTCTTTACCTACCCTGCAGAGGGACAAATATTTAGTAAGAACGACGCGTGTCTGATTGTCTTTGCCTGAAATCCTGCCGTGTGGGTAGCTGGGTTTTGGCAGAGCCATATGCTGAGTTAACAAAGCCCGTCAGGAATTCGGCAGGATCTGGGAACTAAGTTAAAAATTAAGCACTGACGAGTAGGTGAAAAAAGCCTGTTCACAGCCACCTCAGGGCATTAGTGCTCCTGTAACAACTTTGTTCTCTGCAATTACTGTCCCCTGTTGCTTTTTAATAACATTTCTGTTACTCTGAGTCAAAACTCAGCTCCTCTAAACTTCCATCCTTCACTAGGAACAGCAAATCTGTGAAGTCTGGAGGAAATCTGTGCCCTGCTTTAAGTAACATTTATAAAAAATAAGTTTATTGACTCACTGCAGAGAGGAAACCTCAGTAGGATGAAGAATTTCTTTCCATGGAGGGTACCAGAGCCCTAGAACAGCTGCCCGGGGAGGTTGTGGAGTCTTTGGAGACATTCCAAACCCACCTGCACGTGTCCCTGTGTCACCTGTTCTGGGTGGTCTCCAGAGGTCCCTTCCAATCCCAGCTATTTGGGATTCTGTGAAAATCTGTGAACTCCTGGGGAGGTGCAGTGAGGAACTGTATCTTGGTGGGGTTTTTTTCCTATTCAGCATTGCAGAGTTCACCTTTCCTTGAGCTGTCCCGCCTTTTTCCCAGGATGGAGAGTCTCAGGTTACTTTCTCATCTATAAAAACACATTTTGAAAATCTTTGATACTCTCTTGCTTTGTGTTGCTACATTTCTTTTTCTCTCTCTCTCTCTGTTTTAACTCTTTCTTTTAACTGGAGCTGCCCAGAGCTGCTCCCAGCGGTCTGGGTTGGAAAAGTGCCTGAAATAAGGGGGGGGGTTGCTTGGGCCAGACATTGGCCAAATGGCACCAGTAACTGCTGGACATTCAAAGTCATTGCTAGATCTGTAACTCCTGCTAGTGGTGTAGGAATTACTGTTAATTCCTGAAGTGGTCCACGGCTCACATGGACAGGACGGTGTCTCACAGAAATGAACCTGGATGGCTCCAGTGCTTCCAAGTACTCCTTGTCCCACCATCTTTCTTGTCCAGAAGGAAAGGCTGGAATGTTCCACGTCCTTCTGTTGCTCAACAGGGTCTGTAGAGCCTCAGTGTCTCAGAAAATCAAAGTGAACTCTGAAACCTGAGACCAAATGATGCACCCTTGAGCCACTTGTGCAACTCTGGGCCATTGATGTTGTCACCATCAGGAGTTCTCAGGAGCTGGTGTGACCCTGCACCCCCAAGGATGTGTCTTACCTGTGGTCAGTGGGGTTGCAGAGGGATTTCCCCCTTTTCTCTGAGTGTGCACCTTGTGGAAGTTTGGAAGCTCTCTCTGGGCAGAATTTTGCAGGTCTGCCCTCATGCCAGTCTCCATCCTCAGCTCTTCCTCTTGCTCAGTGGTCCTTGCAGCTTTTCCAGCCCCACATGCTGGACTCTATTGCTGATGCCAGGCAGCAGCGAAGCTGTGATTTATTTTTGGGAGCAGTTGTATTTAATGTGTGTGTGTTGATAGGATGCACTTCAGGTCTGTGTGTCCTGACACTGGAGAGTGTAAACAACCCAAACAGAAATGGAAAACCTTTTACAACCTCCTTCTGTGGCATTAAAACAAGTGCTGTCTATGGGGGGAATTTAATTATTCCTTTCAGAAAGATTTATTTTGATATAATATTTTAAAAAGCTCACTTTAATCTGCTTAACTGTTGGAGAGCAAACAATGCAATGCCTTCCCTAAACATTTTGTCATTTGATTGAACAGTAAAACAAGTAAGTTCTATTAAAAATCTAATTTTTGTCGAGCACTTAGAGAATTATATAGTTAAGAAATACCAATGAAGTTGTTCAGGCATAGCCCTGGGTGGTCTGTTAGAGGGGTGTTTGATGTCCATGGCTGGAGTTTCAGGGTAGGATTCAGCCCTGGGGACTGTGCCCTCAGTGCTGACCCCAGTGCCTGTGCTGTCAGGTGATGGTCAGGGCCAGGCTGTCACCCTGAGCCCCTCTTGGGGCGGCAGAGCTGCAGAGGATTGATGCTCCAGGATGCAGAGATAACCCCTGCTGCTCCCAGGGTGGAGCTTTTGTCTGCTCATCAGTCTGGTGTTAACCTGCAGGGCTGTCAGAGCCCGCAGGAAGATGGAGTGGGAAGCAGTAATTCCTTCGGGGAAGCTGTGTAGCTATGTGTATTCAGGAGTGTCCTGCTGGGATGCAATGAGCTTGCACCGGGTGAAAACATCTGCAGGCAAAATATTGTCACACTGGCAGTGTCTGCCCTGCCCCGAGAAGGGTCCAAAAAGCTGCTCAGGTTCACTGGCAGTGAGGGAAAGGAGAGGCTGGGAAAGGCAGGATATTGCCCAAATATCCAAAGTTTGCTAGTTCCCAAAACAGGATGTTTTCCACTCACCAGAAAACCCCTTGAGAAGAGAGGGAATGTGACCCATGTCAGAGTTAACTCTGGGAAAGGCTGTCCTGAAAACAGGACTTGGGGATTGGTACAGACCGGGGAATACCTACAGAGAGAGTCAAAGGGGAAAGCTGGTTTATCCTTTGTTGTTATAGAGCTGTCTTCAGATAGGTGGTGAATGAGAGCTTAGATTTTAGGATTGTAGCTTCTTGCCTGGAGCTGAAGGCAGTTTGCTGTGCATGGTGGCTTGGGGTGGCTTTTCCAAGTGTTTGTGGCCCTCAGCCAGCAGTGCCAGCACAGCAATCTGGGATCAAAGGTACCCAGGGCACTGTGGGACACTGGAGCTGCTTCTGTGTCACAGCTGGACTCTGAGGCACTGGTGAGGTCTTTCCTAGGGCATGACACACATTGGAGGAAGAACCCCCACATCTGAACCCTTGCTGAGGGTCAGCAGGTCTTTTGCTTCTCACCATCACTCAGTTCAGTTGCTCTGCTCTGTGGTGAGACTATAAAATACAAGGATTGAGCCTGGGCTTTGACACCTAAAGCATTCCCCTTATCAGTTGCTCCGTGTGGATGGCACTGGACAAATGAAGCTGCTGCTGAATGCCCAGAGTTCCTGTCCTCAGGGTTGGGGAGCTGGCAGGGCTCAGCCCAGGGGAAAATGCAGAAACAGTTGAGCAGGGATGATGACAGTGTCCTTTTTGAGACATGCTCGTCTGTGCCATAGGATAAAGACATTCCCATGGGGGTGACAGTGCAAATCCAGCCAGTGGAGCTCTTGGATGCAGTTGTGGGAGATGGAACAGATGGGCCCTTGTGTGCAAACCAAGCGTGTTCTGCGACCGTCTGTTGTGGGAGTGGAGCTCTGACAGTGCCAGGCCCTGAAAAGCCCTGGAAATCATCTTTTCTTGAGGAAATTAATTAACTAGATGTTTTTACTAATACGTGTGGACTGACAATTTGTGCTGTTGCATATGGAGCTTCTGCATCACTGAACCTTTTGATTCCCTCCCTCTTGCTCCAGTGAAGCTCCTGTAAATCTCCTGCAATTCCCCTGGGCTGGGACCACTGCTGCCTGCAGCCCCTGCTGCCTGCCAGAGCACTCAGCCTTTCCTTGGGTACATATTAACGAGACTTCACAACCTTCTGAAGCCGTGGAGTGGATAAAGAGACACAAAATGACTCAGACACCTTATCTTGGTGAGGAGAAAGGTTGGATGCAGTCACTTCCCAAGGGTCAGAGCCACTGGGCCCTGAGCTGTGCAGGCTGAGGCTGCTGGGCAGGGTGTTTCACCTGCACCCCTGCAAGAAGGGAGGAAAGTTTTGAAGGCTTCACTCTGGAAGAAACTGGAGTCAGAGAGAACATCTCTCTTAGGGGCAAGAGGAAGAGCAAGTTTGGATTTTGAGAAGAAATCCTTGTTTGGTGTTTCTGCCCTTTAAATGGTCAGAACTGCACTTGGTGCAGCTGGATGGGCCCTTGCTGATGGGACCTTCCAAAGAGATGGTGGGACTGGTGTTTGCAGGAGATCCCAGTGCTAGCAGGGAGGGCTGACACCAACTCAGTGCCTCCTGTGCAGAGAAAGGGGCACAGGCAGCTGAGCCTTCCTGAGTGTAAAAACTGAGAGCTGCAACGTGCAGACCTCCAAGAGGAACTGAAGGGAAACATCTGGGATGCAACAGTGTCCAAAGTCCTCCCTGGGTTTGGAGGGGAGGTGATAAGCAGCATGTTGATTATTTAGGGTGGAGTTAGATTTTTCAGTCAGATTTTGGGTTTTTGGCTGGTTTTGTTGCCATGTAGCCAGATGTGCAGCAGTGGTAAAGGGAGTCAGCAGTGGTGCTCAGCAGGGGTAGGATTTGACTTCCACTTGAAACATCTTGGAATCTTCTTGTTTAAAAAAATGCAATCTCCTTATTTAAAAAGCTGGTAATTTCTAATGGTAAACAATGTAGCTGGTTCTGTACAGAAGCAAACTGAAGCTGTCAGAACAGCAGATCTCCACTTAGGGGTTGTAAAATCAGGCTTTTCAGATTCTCAGATGTCATTAGTACCTGTTGTCCAACTATGCCTTGGTAATTGCTGAGGCTTTTGTTGTCTCCATGTGGCATTTCTGGGATCCTTCTGTAACCAAGCCTGTGATAAGCAGCTTCCCTTTTTCAAGAAGTCCCTGCATCCCTCCCACTGCTTTCCCTTCATGGCTTAGTTCCCTGGGCTTTGCCACGCTTTGATTTTATTTCATGCCCTGCAGCACGAGGTCTCAAAATCGTTTACGTCTGTTAAGCAAACATCTCTTTCTGGGATTGATGTTTTAATTTAATAAACTGCTTCCTAATGAGGGTCAGCTGCAGCTGTGAATTTGTAATGAGTTTGTTGGGAGCCCTTTGGAAGGGCAGAGCCTGGAGGTGCTGGTTCTGAGCCTCTGCAGGGTGATGTGGCAGAGGGGTTCACACAGTGTGAGCTCTTTGTGTTGGATCAGATGGTGCTGCCTGAGCCCCCATGCTGGCCCTTCCGTGGAATCCCAGGAGTGCTACAGGCCCAAAATAAAGGTGGATCAGAGGCTCAGACATTCCCAGCTGGAGACAAATATGTGTGGAAAGGTGTTGAGTGTTACAAAGTACAAGGAGCTGTTTCTAGGAGCTTAACTAAGAGATGCTCTTTTGTAGCACACGAGGGAGAATTTGCCCTCAAATGCTCCGGAATCATAGAACTGTTCAGGTTGGAAAAAAGCCTCAAGATCATCAAGTCCAGCCATGGGCCCAGAGCACCACCATGTTCCCCACTGAACAGCATCCTCAAGTGCCACAGCCACGTGGTTTTTTGAACACATCCAGGGAAGGAGACTGCTGTTTCTTTGGGCAGCCCCTTTCAATTCTTTACAACTCCTTCAGTGAAGGAATTTCCCCCAAATCCCCCCTGAGCCTCCCCATGCCCAGCCTGAGGCCGTTCCCTCCCCTCCTGTCCCTGTTCCCTGGGAGCAGAGCCCGAACCCCCCCGGCTGTCCCCTCCTGTCAGGAGCTGTGCAGAGCCAGCAGGGCCCCCCTGAGCCTCCTTTTCTCCAGGCTGAGCCCCTTTCCAGCTCCCTCAGCTGCTCCGGGGGCTCCAGCCCCTTCCCAGCTCCGTTCCCTTCCCTGGACACGCTCCAGCCCCTCAGGGTCTGCGTTGTCCCCAGGGGCCCAGGACTGCCCCCAGGATTCAGGGTAAGCCACCAGTGCCCAGCACAGGGGTCAGGCCCTGCCCTGGTCCTGCTGCCACTCTGTGCCTGGCACAGCCCAGGTGCCATTGGCTCTTTTGGCCACCTGGGCACATCTGGGCTGATGTTCACCTACTCTTGACCAGCACCTCCCACCAGATCCATATCCAGCCACTCTGCCCCAGCCTGGAGCATGGGATGGGGAATATTCAGGTCACACAGATGGAACACCCAGGCAGGGCTGGTGCTGTCCCACGCAGCCACCAGGAAGGTTCCAGGCCAATCACTTGGCTCACAGAAGCAGGTCCAGGGCAGGAAGTTAGAGATTCCCAGGGGCCCCTCATAGCCTGGGGATAATTCACCTGTTGCTGGGCATCAAACATTTTCTCCTCATTTTTGAGGGTCAGAGAAGCCTGCAGAGGCAGACTGCTGCTCCATGTCTGTGTTTATCCAGGGTATGTGCCAGCCAAGGCGCAGGAGTTGTGTTGTGCTCTGTGTCTGGTGGAGTTAATTGGGGTCTTGTTTGTTTGCTGAAGCAGCACAGAAGGATCCCAGGCTCTCAGGACACCAGGCAGAGAGATTTTGTATAGATTGTAGGAGATACATGCATTAGTCAGTGTATTCTTTCATACATCCTTTCCTGTCTTTGCTGATCTCTAATAAATCAGTATTTTGGAAACCAAAGCCATGAAAAATCTCACAGTATTAGGCTTTTAATAAGTTCTCCCTTGGGTCTTTAATTTAATTTTTCACTTTACCATGCTCTGTCCTACTGCCAGTCCCTTCCCTTTGGTAACATTTTAAAGTGTACTTTCTTCACCAGACTTTTTCCAGTGGATTTGAGATGGAACATTAGGCATCTGATTAACGTTTGTTTTCTTTGCCCCCACATCTTCCAAAGAAACTTCTAGCTTTTTTCAGAAGATGGACACAAATTTCCATTACAAGTCAGTGAACTTCATTTACCACTGCATTAAAGTATTTTGCTTTGCTACCTTCCTGCCAGCTCTCACCAGGGCATCTCTAGTGAGACTTGCAGCAGAGGAACCAGCTCATTCCTTTGGCTGTGCTGCCTTCTGGGGTGTAGAATTCCCTGTAACCTCTGTTTTTATTCATGACGGCTGTCCTGGACCCATTTTTGGGTTGAATTTCCCCTGGGAGCTTTACCTGGTGAGGTTTTACACCTTGCTAAGGCCCTGGGGCTGACTGCAGTCATTGCTGGGGTGGGTGAAGCATCGAGCTGAGCTTGCCCCTTGTCTCTGCTGTCCCCCAGGAACTCCAGCTCCAGTGGATTCCCAGCACAGGGCTCACCCAGCCTGGCAGCTCTGCTGGTCACACTCTGCAACCTTGAGCTGCAGTGCTCCCCTTGACATCTTCACTCTTCGTGTCATCCTCCTTTTCCTTCCTAGTTCTCTGGCTCTCACTTTCTATTTATATATACATATATATATATATATATTTGTCCTCGTTATTACAGTGCCTGTTGGAGTTGTGCTTTAGCTCAATATGGCTGAAACTTCAGCAAAGGGCCAGGGCTCCCTGTCCTGCAGAGCTTCACTCTGTCTGCAGGGCTGGCAGGGAGCAGGGAGGGGGGCAATGGGATGGCAGAGCTCAGGTCAGAAACAGCTCAGTCCTGGCTGGAGACCTGACTTAAACCAAACCTGAGCTTGCAAATGTGTCATAACCCTTTCGATTGGTTTAACTGCTGCTGGTACCCCAGGTTGTGGAAAGGGGTCTGCATGCTTCATGTTACCATCTACTGACCCTCCCCAGGCCTCTTTCCTTCTCTGGAAACATGCATAGATTCCAGTGAGAATTAGGCTCAACTTAGGGCTGGAGCTGTGCACTAAATAACTTGTTCAGAGCTGAGGGGAAGCTCCTGTTGTGACCAGGATCCTCTGACTGTGAGGGGTTGGTGTTTTCCTGGGTTTGCCTTGTATTTCTCTATTAAGGACTTGTGATTATCCTGTAGTGAGAGGCATTGCTGTGCTGAGAAATCTCTGCTCAGGATCTCCAGCTTGAGCCATTATCATGAGGAGAATGGATTTCTCCCCTTCTGTGTATTAGGGACGTGTTGTGACTTTGTGGAATCACTGCAGGAGTAAATGATGTATGAAATGAGAAATCTCTGCTCCATGTGTGCAGGCACAGCCGGAGCTCTAAAACCTTCAGCTCAGAGGCAGCCAAAAAAATCCCTCAAGTGTCCAACATGACTCTTCTGGTAAAACACCTTCCAGCAGGTTTGGTTCAATGTTTTTCCTGGTGTGCTCCCAAGTCTTGAGTGATCGTTACGGGGAGAGACATCCATACCCAGTGTGGAGAGCACTCTGTGTGTGCATGAGGAGGCTGTTTCCCTGGAGGTTTGTAGCCAAGAAGGGATGCTCCTCAGCTTGGGAGGAAGTTTGTGTTCCTTCAGAGTCCCTTATTAAAGCCCTTATAGAAAACTTCCTTCTGTAGACATCCTGCCTTGCTCCTTCCCCAGCCAGCCGAGCTGGACACACCGAAGGTGGCAGTCAGTGCTCGAGAGAGACTTGAGAGGTTGTGTAGCTTCCTGGTTTTTATTGCCACACGTGGATAAAGCCCAAGGCTGAGGTTCAGTCTGCTCACTGACATTCTGTCCTTCCTTGGGCCCCCGCCCTCCTCCCTTATCCCACAGGAGAGCCTTGGGTGGATGGATCAGCCAAAAGGCACCAGCTCCTTACACTGGAAAACATCAGCAGCAGTCTTCAGATTCTTGCAAGGTAGGTTCATGGAGCTAAAAATACAGGACTCCATGTGTTTTCTAAAATAACCTCACCTCCTCACAGGTAATACAGTTGGAGAACAATTTGGAATTGATAATAAAGGTCATTTTTCTTCCTACCTTTAACAAGGAGGCAGAATGACTGAGAGATAACTCCCTTGGATTCATGCCAAGGAGCTGCATCAGTGTTCCTGGGAGAGTGCCTGGAACTCACAAAATACATCATCTGTTTAGCCCAGGCTAGAGGAGTTATCAGTCCAGGACTAACTGCCTCTCCTTGCTGCTCTCAGTGGGTCCTTCTCCCTCCCGTGGTATTTGAGATGAGCCCTTTCCCCTGTTCAGACTTGTAGTGTGACAGACTGGTGACATTAACCCTTACAGTGCCTCAGTCTGTACCAGAAACCCTCTAAACAGCCCTTTTCTGTATCAGAACTTTACATATGGATGAGATGAGCACGGCTGACCTCCCGCAGTCCTGCAGACACCCTGACCTCTGGTTTTGGCCCTGGTTTCTTTGTGCATTTGTCACGGGAGGGGAAATAAGGTGTTGTTCTGTGCCATCAGCTCCTCAAGTGTCATCCTCACTAAGCCTCTGCCAGGGACAAATCTAAGGTAGGGAGTGGGGATGGATGGAGAAAAGGTGATTTGTTTGCAGCACTGATGTGGCCCTTTGGCTTTGCTGTGATTTCAGCATGTTTGGTCAGCTGGAAGAGCTCTGTCAGTAACTGCAGAACGTGGCTGGTCACAAGAGACAAGCAGTGGGGCCTGGAGTCCTTGTGGGGACTTATTTTACATTTTGAAACACAGTTCTATAGGATCTTTCTGATGAGAAAACTGCTGTACCACACATTCATTTGGGGGCTTCCTGCAGGCTCTGAAAACTGCTTAACTTGGATCCTCCTGGCATCTGACCTTGAACCAGGGACTGCTTCAGAGCTTCAAGAGTGGCTCTTATGTCTCAAAACACTGGGAGTGTATCTGTCCGTGCAAGTTCATCTGGAGGGGGTTTGCTCTCTGTAGGACAAGTGCTGCTCTTCAGTTTTTTGTGCTGCCATGGCATTTTAGTGAAAGGTGTCCCTGCCCATGGCAGGGTGTGCAATGAGATGATCTTTAAGGTCCTTTCTAACCCATTCTGTGGTTCTGTGATGATTTTTCTGGCTCTGCATGTTAAAATCTTGCTTCTCCTCCAGCTGCTTATTCTATGCTTGAATGCCTGTTTTGCTCCTCTTGAGTTAAACCCACTTTAAACCTTCATCAGTTGCCTGTGCAGAGCTTTCAGCAGCTCAGCAGCAGCTGCCTCTAGGAGGAGCATCCTCAGGAGTGCTCTGGACACTGGGACTTTCTGCAGCAGACTTGTTCACGGCATCGTGGAATCATTAAGGCTGGAAAAGCTCAGAATTAAATCAAACCTGTGCCCCATCCTCACCTTGCCTCCTGCCCAGAGTGCTACATCCAGGCCTTCCTTGGGCACCTCCAGGAGTGGAGACTCTAAACCTCCCTGGGCAGCCCCTGCCAAGGCCTGACCACCCTTTCCATGGGGAAATTCCTCCTGATGTCCACCCTGACCCTCTCCATGCTCAGCCTGAGGCCGTTCCCTCTCCCCCTGTCCCTGTTCCCTGGGAGCAGAGCCCGACCCCACCCTGGCTGTCCCCTCCTGTCAGGAGTTGTGCAGAGCCAGAAGGGCCCCCCTGAGCCTCCTTTTCTCCAGGCTGAGCCCCTTCCCAGCTCCCTCAGCTGCTTCTCAGGCTCCAGCCCCTTCCCAGCTCTGTTCCCTTCCCTGGACACGCTCCAGCCCCTCAAGGTTGTTTTTTTTTATGTCATGAGGAGCCCAAAATTGGGCACAGCACTCAAGGTGCTTCAGCAGTGCCAGCACAGGGGGATGGTCAGTGCCCTGGTCCTGTGGCCACACTTGGGCTGGCCCAGCCCAGGTGCCACTGGCCTTTTTGGCCACCTGGTCACACCTGGGCTCATGTTCAGCCTCTGTCACCAGCAGCCCCAAGTCCTTTCCCACTGGGCATTTTCCAGCCCCTCTGCCCCAGCCTGGAGCGTTCTGTGGGGTTGTTGTGACCCCAGTGCAAGCCCCAGAACTTGCATGCTCAGGTTTATTAAAATGGTTAAGCTGGGTCTTTGGTTGAGACTTTTTGTCACAGTCTAAAGGTTTTAGATGTGTGTTTTATAGAAAAATTAATGATCTGCTTTAAAAATCCAACCACAGAACTTAACTGTGGTAATCCAGCAGTGTTCACAGAGAATTGCAATAATGTTGTGGTTAAAACCATCATGTCTGGGAGCCTGCAGAGATGGCTGCGACCTGGAGCCTTTCTGTGTAGGTTTGAACCGAGGAGGGGACGTGGCTCTGCTGAGTTCTGCAGAATGATTCAATAAACCTCATTTTGTGACATCGGGTAGGAACATCTCCATCAGGGCAAACTGATGGTGCTGGAGGCTTGCAGGCTCTTTAACTAATGCACAGGAGTGTTGTGTGGTCTGTAACTGCCCAGGCCTCCCAAGGAAATGGATGTCTTTCATAAGTGTAGCTCACAGAGGGTCGTTTTTTGTGCATGTGCAGGCTTGATTCACCTAATAAACCCAGCTGTGTGTTGGGCTGTAATTGTAAATCCTGGAGATCAATGCATTTCCTTTCCATTTAACAGCTCGTGAATGAATGCAGCACTGCACAAAGGGGATGGTTAATGAGGGTGTTCGAGGCAGGTGTGGTGGTGAGATGAGCCAGCAATCCCATGGGAGAGGCTCCATCCTGATTTACATCACCCTCTGCCACTAGCTGAACCTTGGATGACTCTATGTTATATGCCCAGGACATTTGGGGCCGTTAGGAATGGGGTTTGTCTCTGTTTTCAGGACAGAAATGTGCTGCTCACATGAGTTCCTGGAGCACAGCATGGGACCTGGCTGGGTAACCTGCATGGCCACCTCCCCCAGAGCTCAGCCAGCTCCCTGTGTCCTTCCCTGAGAGATGGCCCCACATCTTTACCCTGGGAAGGAGGGGAGCCTTTTTCCACCACAGAAGCTGATGAGTGGAACAATCATTTTCATGTTCAGTTCCTGCTGGCCACGCCAGTGCTCTTTTCAGTGCTCCAGCCATGGGCATCTCTGCTCTGGCTCCTCTGTACCCTGTGGACCCTCTCAGCCTTCCCCTGGTGACCATCTCTGCCTGCAGAGCCCTTCAGCAGGGGAAGTGCTGGAGAGATGACCCTGTGTAAGGACAGTGCCGTGGGGGGGGTGAGCTCCTCTCTGGAGCTGAATTCCACAGGATCATCCAACCCCAGACTGCTCCGTGTTAGAAGGGACCTTAAAGCTCGGCTTGTTCCAGGCCATGGGCATGGACACCTTCCACTATCCCAGGTGGCTCCAAGCCCTGTCCAGCCTGGCCTTGGGCACTGCCAGGGTACTGCATTAACACTTCTTATCTCTTGGGGAGCAGAAGGTGTGCACAGGGCATGGCTTGTGCTCTTCCAGATGGGGCTGGAGCTGGACTCAATTGTTGGGCTCCTAATTTCAATTCTGTCTGGGCTGCCTGATGTTCAGGAACGCTGGACAAGTGTTAAAAATGAGAAGCTTGACTCGGCCAATATTCCAGCAGCAATCAATTCATTAATTAATATGGTAAAATATGAGCAAACAGCGCTGGGTACAGTGGGGGAAGTTCTCCCTCCAACTGCATGGTGATAGTTGAGGCTTACAGGTATTTATAGGTGCATTCATATGCTGTCTCAGCAGTTTCTATTCCCAGTTTTTATGTCACAATTCTAGTCTCCTCAGGATGTATCCCAGATGGTGGGGTTCAGCTTCCAGATGTGGATCCAACCTTTAATTCTCAGGACTATTAATCTTATGATAGTGATGTCCAGCTCCCCTTCTCAAACTGCTTTTCACTGTTTTGTTAGAAACTTCGAGATAAGCATACTTCCTTTATAACTCTAAAGCTATAGGTTTGCAAATCCTTAATACAAAGCAATATTCTAAAATTATACTTCAAAAGGTTATTATTGCAAAAATCTTCAAGGCTTACCTACAAGCAGAAAGTTCTTGTCAAAGAGCAACATCTTAAAACTTTAATTCAAATGCTTCTAAATCAACTTAAGACTTATAAAAGTTAATTGTGAACAAAGGATAGATTCAAAGGCCTCCTTCCATGCTTTACTTTCCTCAGTTATTTATTAGAATTCATCTTTATATGATGGGCTCCACACAGCACAATCACAAATACACACGTTGCCTTGATTTACCTGACACGAAACACAACTTTGTGTTTCACACAAGGGATTATTTTTGGCCACACATGGACTGTGCTGCACACCCAGGGGTCATTTGGGACCCCCTGTGCCTGAGGAGTTGATTTGTGCTTGAGAACTTGGGCCACATAAAGCTCCTGCTGCCCTGCAGGGGCTGTGGCACCTCTCCTGATTTGTTGTGCTCTTGTCGATGCTGATGTTCCGCTGTTCACATTAACATAATTATATTAACATAGACAAAATATTTATATTAAAGTCACTGCAAGGGAAAAATCACTTTCCTTATCCTGTCTCGCATCTCCACGTTGGTTGTTTTTCATAACACAGCTTTTAATCTTCACTACTACTACTATTTAAAAAGCACAGAGATCTTGCAAGTACATCTGATAAGGAATAACGTAACTCATGCTGGAGGAAGAACAGTACTGGTTTCAGATACATGGAAAGCAGGATTTGGAAGTGCTTTGTTTGGACAGTGTAAGGAAGACATTTTCAAGGGCAGAACATTAGATGACATCAAGAGAAATCAAAGGCTATGTTTTCCAAAGAATCTGTGTGGACTGAAGGCCAGATTTTATCAGAAATCAGTGAGACTTACTGTTTTACAGAAGTTAGGCTCAGGTGTATCTGCTTAAATGAAGTTCGTCAGTAGAACTGCTTGGCAGTGTATTGAGATAAAAAGATCTCCAAGTTCCTGCAGGATTACAATTACAAAACCTTTGGGAAAATCAAAGCATTTAACATTCACAGGTCTTGTTGGAAATCTCTTCTCTCACACCACAGTTCAAGGAGCCCAGGTTTAGGGATCTAGTACTAAAATTCCTGCCCTCTGTGTCCGAGTGTTCCCTTTCCTGCAGAAAGCAGGGCCACTTCACTGTACTGAGCCATGGCATCCCAGGCTGGAAGGGCCCACAGAGGGTCACTGGTGCCACCTCCCTGCTCAGGCAGGGCCATCCCAGAGCACAGGGCACAGGGCTGTGTCCAGAGGGCTCTGGAATATCCCCGCTGAGGGACACTCCAGCCCCTCCCTGGGCAGCCTGTTCAGGGCTGGGCACTGCCCAGGGCAGAAGTTGTGCCTCCTGTGCAGGGGGAATTGCTGGGCTCAGTCCCTGCCCGTGGCTCTGGTGCCACTGCTGGGCCCCGGAGCAGAGCCTGGGCCCTGCTCTGCCCCTCCCTGCCCACAGGGACACCCAGGGCTGAGGGCCCCTCTCAGCTGGGGCTCCTCTCCAGGCTGAGCAGCCCCAGCTCCCTCAGCCTGTGCTGGCCATGGAGATGCTCCAGTCCCTCCTCATCCTCCCATCCTGTGCTGGCCCCGCTCCAGGAGCTCCCTGTCCCTGCTGTGCTGAGGATGCAGAGCTGGACACTGCACTCCAGAGGTGCCCCAGGGCTGGGAAGGGGGCAGGGTGCCTTCCTGACCTGCTGGGAATGCTCTTCCTGATGCACCCCAGGAGCCCATTGGCCTCTTGTCCCCAGGACACTGCTGCCTCAGGGACAGTCAGAGTCCACCATGAACTCCAGGCTCCTTCTCTTCTCAGAGCTGCTCCAGCAGGCTCCCCCCCAGCCTTTGCCAGTGCCTGGAGTTGTTCCTCCCCAGGTGCATGACCTGCATTTGCCTTTGTTGAACTTCAGACAGTTCTTCTCTGCCCTTCTCTCCATCCAATCTAAAGGTTATAGTAATTATAATTAGTAATAAAAATAGTATCACAGATTTCGTTCCTATTACTCTTTCCTCCTTCAGAAGGATCTTTAATAGAGTTGCTCCAAGGCAGAAGCTGGGGTGTCAGGCTTCCCCCCAGAGCAGGTTCATGTGTTCAGTTGGCAGAGAAGGATTTCAGCAGGGCTCTGAGAGCCTTCCCCTGCACGGCTCTGGCAGGGGCAGGTTAATGCACGGCGGGCTGGATCTCCTGCAACGTTAATCTGTGTGAGGGGAGAGAGAGATTTGATGAGGCCAGCTACACCAGTCACGAGTTGTTTGGCCTCTTTTGTGTCTTGAAGATGAATGTCAGGAAGTACCCAAGGCAGCCCATATTCTTTAGATTTTTGCCCTGAATTATTTAAGCATATTCATGTCTGCTTTCGTACCAAACTACGTCTGCGGCCCTGGGACAGATACTGTGGTTTGTACAGAGCACTGAAGCAAAAAGGCAATTTTCCAGCAGCAGCCAGTGATGCCAGTGCCTTTATTTTGTCCTTCTGTCTTACCCATGGTACCTTGTTAAAGGCCACATTTTTTCATTTGCTGCCCTTCCCATTAAAGCAGCACTTGCTGTTCCATTTGATCCCATTACAGATTGAGGTGTTTTCTTGTTTCTTTGTTTGGTGTTAATCCTGCTCCTGGGGATGAGTTTGAGGTTAAACAAGTACTTCATGCCTTTTGTACAAGGTATCTGTGTCCCCAGACAGGTGGCCTTTTGGGGCCTTTGATTCTTTGTCTGCCGTTGAAGTCCAGGGGCAGATGCTGTGTTGAATGCCATGGGAATATTCATGTTTTTTAAATGAAACAAAAATAAAAAAAGCAGATGCTGGGCCAGTGCTTCTGGTTCTGGTCCTGCAGAGGATCTCTGGACACTGACTTCAGTGTCAGCATAGAAGTGTGGAGGACTTGTGGGATCCGTCCCCCACAACTGGCAGGGATAGAGTCCAGGGTTTGGGCAAAGGTAGTTTTAGTTAAGTTAGAGAGGAAAAGCAGGGAGAGAGAATCAGTGGTCACACCTTGGGTCATGTGGAGCCCATTGTGGCCTTGGCCCTGAAGCTCACATGAAATCTTGGCCTCCTTTTAGACTGCAAACCTCAAAGAATTTACCTCTGCTCCTGGGTTTTATTTCCTCATCTCTCCCTTTTTCACCATTTCCCTTTTCCCCCCCCACTTTTCTCTTCTCCTCTCATTTTCTATTTTCCCTCGCTTTTCCCTTTCCCACCCATTAGCAGAGCTGGAGGAAGTGCAGATGCAGTGAATCCCTTCCACACAAGTGAGCATTGTGTCATTTGGAGGAAGCAAATGTCCATCGCTTTGCTCCCCATTCCTGAATTATCCAGCTGCCTTCTTCAAAGTGCAGGTTTCAGCCCTGGCAGGGGCTCCTGGGACTGTGCTTGTCAGGATTCAGGTTTCTGAGTGTCATTGCTGTGCCTTCCCTCTGACTTTCAGTCCCTTCAAAAACCCATTACAGGCTGGAATATCAAGGGCGCAGTTAAAGCCCTCCAGCATCCATCTCTTCAGTACATGAATGGAGTGGATGAGGTTTATACAGCCTGACACCATGGATCACAGAGCTGCAGGTATTTCCCTGTCAGCACTCAGATCCTGGCCTTGATTTGTGAGGATGCTGAGCACAGGAGTTTCCCCTAGGGCCAGGCAATGTTCTGTGTGCAGGTACATTTGGTGTGAGCAGGAAGCAGGGCTGGAGTGGATCGTGTTCTCCCATGGAAAAACTGTCAGCCCTTACTGAAAGGAAAGGAGGGGGAGTCTTTTCCAGGTACAGCTGGCAGCAGGTACCAATCCAGGGGCCTGTCTTTTAGCCAGGTTTCCTTTCTTGCCTGTACAGAGTGTCCCACTGTTGGTTTCATTGTCCCATGGAAGTGGTTTAAGACTCAGACCCATTTAAGCACATCTTCAGTGTAAAGTTCAGTAATTAGGGCATCTCTCTAATGAGAAAAGGCTGAGGGAGAGGAGCCCCAGCTGAGAGGGGCCCTCAGCCCTGGGTGTCCCTGTGGGCAGGGAGGGGCAGAGCAGGGCCCAGGCTCTGCTCCGGGGCCCAGCAGTGGCACCAGAGCCACGGGCAGGGACTGAGCCCAGCAATTCCCCCTGCACAGGAGGCACAACTTCTGCCCTGGGCAGTGCCCAGCCCTGAACAGGCTGCCCAGGGAGGGGCTGGAGTGTCCCTCAGCGGGGATATTCCAGAGCTCTCTGGACACAGCTCTGTGCCCTGTGCTCTGGGATGGCCCTGCCTGAGCAGGGAGGTGGCACCAGTGACCCTCTGTGGGCCCTGCCTGAGCCAGCCTGGGATTCTGTGACTTGGTAGAGGAAAATGGCCCAGCCAGGCAAGGACCAAAACAGGATGGGCACAGATCATATTAAATATATTTTAGTGTTTAATGCCAGGTTGGATGGGGCTTGGAGCACCCTGGGATAGTGGAAGGTGTCTCTGCCATGGCAGGGGGTGGAATGGGATGGGCTTTGAAGTCCCTCCCAACCCAAACCAAGATGGGAAAGGCATCCAGAGCTGTGTGGGTCATGTACATGTCATGTACAACTGGGATCTCATGACAACAGGACACAGATGCTGTCTCCATCTCCTTTTGGGCCCCCAAGGCCCCAGATGGACCAGGAGGAAAGACTGTCACCAGTTAAGTTTGCTGTGGGACAAACAGTGAATTTTGGTGTTCTGCCTCTAGGATCATGCCTCCTGTGACCCCAGGCAAGAGATCCTCATAGATAACTTCTCTTTTCAATTATAGAATCAGAGAATCTCCTGAGCTGAAAGGGACCCACAAGGATCATCCAAGCTCCTGGCCCTGCACAGACACCCCAAGAATCCCACGCTGTGCCTGAGAGTGTTGCCCAAACACCGAACTCTAGAATACTTGTGATTTAAGTTAAATATGATTTAACTTATTGTGAAATTGGTGGAAATTGGAGTCTAAATGCCCTTAAACACCTGGCTGCAGGTGCTTGCCTGGAAATTCCCACTCCATGTGTAAATAGTGTGTAATATGCCTAAACCAGAGCTCTCATTTGGCCTGAGGATTGGAAACCTTTTCAATGTCTTTCTTTATCAGAGCTGGGAACATGCAGAGATGGTCAGTAAGAGAGAGCCCTCAGCCCCAGCTGGCCCTGGCTCTGTGTTTTATATGCAGCCAGGCTCTTGGCTGTTTGCACTGAGCTCCAGTCAACTTAGCAAACTCATTTGTGCTGCCTCAGTGGGAAGGAAAATCTGTTGCTTCAAGGACTTAAGTGTCTGCAGGTTGCTGTGGCACGTGTGAGCATCATGCACAGGCATAAGATGGAGCAGAGATGAGTGAAGAGCTCCCAGGATGACAAATGTGCTGCTGGAGAGATGTGGGGGCTGTGCTGGGAGTGTGTGACAGGCTGTGATGTGCTCCAGCAATCTGATGGGGCGATGACATGGGAGATAGCTGGGCTGTGTGATGCTGCTGGAGCCGCTCCAGCAAACATCCCTGTGGCTGCTCCTTCCCCGAATCTCTGGGCATTCTTCACCTTTCTTATCTTAATCACGTCTTGCTGCCTGTGAAAGGCACTGCTCTAATCTTATTGGGCTTTTATTTAGTGCTTGTGATAGCATTGCCCTGGCTGGATGGCTGGATTTTTAAAGGGGTTGCACAGATTTATTGACACGTTAGAAAACAAGCAGGACTTCCAGGGGAAAACTCATCCTATGAATTCACTAATTTTCCTTCAGATTCCCTCAAAGTATCATTTAGCTGTGTGTGTTTTATAGCAGGACTGTTTTCCTTTGCCATTTACATACATTTTATTTATACTTGCATTGTAAGGCTTGAAGTGTTTGTGCCTCAAAAGACAAAACCTAGAGATCTGCCACAAATTTATTGCAGGATAACCCTAAAGTGGGAAGAGTGCCACTGAGCTGTGGAAGGTGTATGTTCTCCCTCTGCTTGGAGAGTCTCCTCAGCCTCCACCTTGGGTACTCTGTGTGCCTGGCTGCTGCTTTTCCAGCAAAAGGTGCAGAATGCAAACTTAATGCACAGAGGAATTAACAGCACTGTTCTTGCCTTTGCTGTGCAGTGTCTTCACACCTCTAAGTGTTTTATCCCCAAGCCCAAGTGAGGTGCTCAGAAAGAAGCAAGAAATTTGTGATTCCTCCACTTGTCTTTGTTGCTGCTCCACCTGGCTGCCTTCAGTGCTCACAGAACCCTGGAATATCCTGAGCTGGAAGGGACCCACCAGGACCCTCCAGTCCAACCCGACCATTCCTGAGCCTGTCCTGTTCCTGGGTGTACTCCTGGCTCCTGGAAGCCTCCTTCCCAGCAGTGAGGGGCTGAATATGTGTTCCTTAGGGTGGACTTTTGGGGTGGGACTGGACTGATGTCACATTGGTGGGAATTAGTTGGGTTTCTGTTCCACTGCTCTGCTTGGGGACACTGGGGAGTGATGTTTGTGTGCCCGGCGTGTTTCCATGAGGGGCTGCACTTCCACGTTCACAGCTTCCCAAAGCGTTGGCTTTTGAGGGGGAAATTTTCCAAACTCCCTGGTTTTTTCAGGCCTAAGGATTCTTAGCAAGTCTCCAGTCTAGAAATGATTTAGGCAATTTCTCCATATTTCTGTAGCATGTGTGGCACTCACAAAGGACTCATAAAGGGCCATGTATCACTCACCTAATTCCTGCTGTACCTTCAGCTTAAACAATTGGGGATTAAAAATAACCTCAGTCCAAGGAGATGAAGGATCCCGGGCTGTTGGGTGGGATCAGAGTTATCCATCCAGAGGTACCATCCAGCCCTGATGGAAAGGAAGGGCCCACCAGACTCCTTCTCAGCCAGCCCTGTAATAGGATAATACCAGCCCAGGATAATACTGAGCTCAGAACTTTGAGACGTTTAATCCATATGATGCCAAAGACCTTTGGGCTCTTCCAGCTCAGCTGGCTGCAGCCAAACATCAGCTTTTGCACCTAACCCTGGGCACAGCGTCCTTAGGGATTGATTTCCCTCCTTCCCCTGGTGCCAGGACACTGCAGGGTGCTGTTACTGCAGTGGGGCTTTGCAGAGCACATGGCCTGGAAGGGTGGCGTGCTGGAAGGAGGGGAGAACTGGCTTTATGGAGCTGCTGCTGCTGCTTTGGCCCATGAGGTATTTGTAGCTGCTGCCAACACATGGATTTTGTTTAAGTTTCACAGAATGGGGAATCATGTGAATGAAAACATGATGTACTTATTTTAGGCAGAGCAGCAGTGGCCACATTATTCTGAGTAGGGTTTCAAACCTGAGAAGAAAAGTCACTGATTGTTTTTCCTGGCCATTAATTGTGATTCCCTGAAAACCTTTACCAGAATCACTTTTTTTTTTTTTTTTTCCTTGTTACTAATAGCAGGAAATAGGACTTAATGCCTGATTACTAGGTCTAGGATATAGACTTTTCCTTAAGACAGGATTAGACTTTGTGTAATGATTTTCAGCTGTTTATTATTTCATTTGACTAATGCATGGCCTAACCCAGAATTCAAAGCCAAGCTGAAGAAATGCCAGAAATATGCGGAGCAAGGTTTTGGTGGGTTTTTTTGTTTTTTTTTTTTTTTTTTTTTAACATAAAGAGCAAGTTATTTTCTGCAGACAATTACAGGCATGTAACATATGGGGAATTATGGGATGAGGGTCACAATGGCCCTGTATTTATTTCATAATACAGCATATGGGAAGCATTTCTCCTGCTGCTCTGTGGACAGACATTCCTGTGCAGCATGGACACCGTGGTGCTGAGGGGCTGGCACAGCCCACACACAGCCCCAGTGTCTGGGATTTCGGGGCCTCGAAGGTAAGAGGTTGATGGAAATGCTGGGGGTTGTAGGCATTAAGGTGGAGAATAAGAGGAAGTTTTATTTACAGCACAAAGTGCAGTCAGCTCACACGAGGAGGTTCCATGAGCTCTCAGACAGTGAGACCAAGAAATGGGCACGTGCTGCCCCTCAGGTGCTCCTGAAAGTGTCCTGCTGGTGTTCCACAGGATTATCCACGTTGGAAAAGGCTCCAAGACCAAGTCCAGCCTTTGGCTGATCCCCAGGAGCCCCGAGCCCCGAGTGCCTCGTGCAGTTGGATCCAGCAGGCTCCTGCCTTCTCCCCACGTGCTGTGTCCCAGGAGCAGCAGATGGGATTTGCTCCCGGAGGAGGAGCAGCTCCTCTCCCCAGCCTGGGGAAGGGAGGGATGTTCATTTTATAACACGCTGGCAAGTGTTTAAAAATAAGTCAGCGGAGCAGCAGCCAGCATTGGCTGCAGATCAGAGTTTTGACATTGCAAAAATAAAAACAGATTTGGTACAATTCTGTTCAGTCCCTGCAGTCTCTGCTGTGCAATAATCCTGGTCTCAAACACGGGAGTTTGTGGGGCTCCTTTGCTTGGCTTTGGCACGGGCACACAGAGCCCTCAGGCCAGGCTCACCTCCCTCCTGAGGGTGATAAAAGTTGTGCTGATTAACAGAGTCTTGTCCCAGAGTCTTGCAGTCACCTTAAATATATTCATTTATTGCTATTGTCATTAGTTATTTGTACCTTGGTGGTGTTCAGGAAACCCAGTCATGTATCAAGATCTCATTGAGTACAAATGAACAATAAAATAACACGGTGCTTCACAGACCTTACAGTTAATGACTTAACTAATTACTCTAATAAATCTGTGCAAAATTGGGGAATTTGCCCTGGGACCTTTTGAAAAATTAGTAAACATATATTGTCCTTTTTTCTGTCAGATATTTTCATCCTGAGGTTTTTATCTCTGCTCTGGGTTACCGAAGAACAGCCGTGCTGGGACATCAAAGCTCAGCCAAAAATGTCAATTTAGCCTTAATTTATGCAGAGTATTTTCCAGTGTCCGCTGCCTTCCCAGGCCTCTCCTTGGGCTGGCAGGGTCTCTGCCTGTGCTGGCAAATGGGATGGGGGTTTTTAGGGGTTTGGGCTGTAGCACAGGGGCTGTTTCACAAGCCTTGGTCTGAAAACAATTGATCTTTGAAGCTGGTCTGGTTGAAATAAGCAGCACATCCCTTCCAAGCATGTATTGAAAATATGACAAATTATTTGGCCTGAAGGATATGATACTGTCCTTCTAAATGTATCCTCCTGAGAACCTGACCTTTAGAAAGGATGTTTTGTTGTTGTTTTTTTTTTAGCAAGATAATTTCTAGTACCACGGACTCCTGTCAGCCCCAGTTTGGACCTGAAACCTTGAGCAGCACAGTAATAATACATTTATTACTTTTGTGCAGTACTTTTGTTCGATTTGCCCCGTCCATCCCCCTGCAAAACAGGAAAAAACTTGGTTCCAACTGCTCCTTATCTCCCTGGGACCGAAATTAGGGAAGTGATGATGGATCCAACCAGGTAATGGGGATGGTGTGCCACAGAGAAAACTTTTCCGGGGTCAGAAATGAGATTCAGTAAATGCTGCCCTCCAAAAGCCTCGACCTGCAGCAAACTGGCCAGTTTTAGATAAAAGGGATCTGTCGTGGGGCTCACTGAAGAGAGGGGAAGGACTCCAGGAGGTCAGGCTGCTCCAAAGCCGTTTTAGCAGCTCGGGTTCAGGAGTTCAGTGCTTGTTTTAATCCCTAAAAGAAGGTGTGCAGAGTAATTGCCAAGGCTGCAGAGCCTTCAGGTGCTGTCCCCCCGCACCCAGGGCCCCCAGCGGTGGGTTCTGAGGCTCAGCACTGACTTTTCTACTCATGCAAATTAACTAAATTGAACTGAACCAATGGCTCACTTTGAAGTTCCTGCAGAGCACAGCAGAGCGTCAGGGTCACGGTTCTTCCTGCCTTTCCTCCAGGGAAGCCTCTCACAGACTTAGAAAGGGAAACTCCAAATTTCCAGATTTCAAACTCCTGCAGTCTTTGTTTCAAACCTGAATTGTGGTCGATGCCAAATCAGCCCCAGCCCCCGAGCAGTTCAGCTGGGCAGTTTGGATTCGGGGTTTCTGATGGTAATGTTTCCATCAATCCTTTGAAAACTGAAGACAAGTGCATCCAGAGGAATAAATCCAGAGCATCCTGGCATTCCACTAAACCATGGATACATAGAATTAAAGGGTTTTGGTATCCAGGGTTGTCTGCTGGTAGGCTGAAGTGAGAAGGGTCAGTTTTGAGGAAAAGGGGGAGGAATGCTGCCATTGGATGCTGTAATAGCCAGAAACACCAGAATTCCCTCTCTGTGAGGAAAAAGGCACTCCAGCAGGTCGGTAGCACTGGAGGATGTTCCTGGCGACCTCGAGCACGTATAGGGGTGAGATGGCTGAGGTAGGAGGGGTGGATTGTCATACAGAAAGTGTAGGAGAAGGGCAGGGAAAGAAAAGGAAGGAGAAGGAAGGGCTGGCTGGTGCACAGGGCAGGATTTGGGGATGGGGATGGATGGAAGGTGATGTAGGAGGGCTGTGAGCACGGGGTTATCATAGCAGTGACTGGGAAAGGGGAAGCAGGATGTGAATTTCTACTGTGATTGGAAGCTTTACACTGGAAAAGCAGCATTGAAGAGAAAGTGCAATCCTGCTGTCACATTCCACTGTCAAAGTGTGTACTGGAAACTCAAGATTTAAGTGCAAAAGTTGTCTTTCCTCACTTCCTGCTCAACATTTGTATTTCTCTTTGAATTACAGATCCAAGTGCTCTCAGGTGTTGTCTAAAGATAGGATATCCTCAATCCCTAAATATGGAGAAGTGGATGTAATGCTTGTGGTTTTCTCTTGACCACCACCTGAAGCAGGAGCTATTTTGCTCAGAAGTGAACAATTTCCCCAAGAACAACGCAATCTCTGCACACTGAGGGGTGTGGGAGGCTTGGCCATGGCAAGAGGGAAGCAAAAAGTGGCACATCCTGGAAAAATGTCCTTGGGAAAGAGTGGGGGAAAAGAAATTATCCTGTTCAAGCCTCGAGTGAGTCAGGGGAGAGTGTGACCCTGTCCCCATAGAGGGAGGTGTCCCCAGTTTATGTCCTCAGCTCCTGTTCTCTGTCCTAAGCTCCCACTGAGATCAGATTTTTGCTCTTTGCTCAGATTTGTGCTCATCCTGGGGATTTTAAGCACGACCCTTCTCTTCTTAGGGCATCTTTGCTGCTGCAGCTCCAGGGCCTGCTGGAGCAGGGCGGGGATGGAGCTCAGGGTTTGGCAGCTCGATGTCCACTGAGGCTGCATTTTCCAGAGAGCAGCAGATTCCCTGCTAAACCTGACCTACAAAGGCAGGGAGCTGCTAAATGAGGTTGCTGACCCTGGGTATTGTACAACAACACTTTTTGTTCCCCTCTTAACTCCTTCAATTTGGTGAAGGGCAGGAGGGTGAGCTTTTGCAGGTGGGTGCTAATTGTGCTCCTCAGGGAGGTGGAAGAGGGAGGGGAGGATGTAACTCGCTTAGAGCTGTTGCAAGATAATTCCCAATTGGTGTAGGATTATCAGTTTGGGAATTAATTAAAATATGGCCTTAACAATTTGGGTTTCTCTCTGCCTGTCTAGGACAAGCAATGGGAAGGCATTTGGAGAGGGCTTTTTAACACAAAAAGAGAAGTCACTGCCGGTGAGCTGGGGAGCTGCAGGGTTACTCATTAGCACAGTTTTTAGGGGGGAATTAATTAGTATTCATGGCATCTGGCAGGAGTCTTGGGCTCGATGTTGCCTGCCCCAGGGCAGGTGAGAGGATGGGCAGTGCTGGGACAGGAGGGGACTGAGGGCAGCGAGGACTGAAGTGTTCAGGGGATTGGTGTGGAAGGAGGCTGGAACTCAAAGGGATGGCAATCAGATGGAGGCAGGATGGAACAAGAGGAGAAGGAAGTGTGTGTTGGAGGGCTGGGAGGGTGGAAGGAGGATGGAGGTGAGGATTGTGCTGGCCTGGGAAGCTGTAGTGCTGAGTGGCAAACACAGGGCAGCTCCTCCAGAGGGAAGGTTTGGCAAGGGCCGTGTTTTGAGTTGTCTGTGCTTTCTGGTCCCCACGGGAAAACTGCAATGGCAAGTGTGACTGTCCTGACACTGGTGGCACTCCCCAGGATGTATGGGGATCTCTTCCACAATGCAGGAGGCTGAGGAAGGCCCATGGGGACACCACACACCTGGGTGTGCACGATCCACCTCTGGGGCTTCTTCTCATTAAGCACCTCGCTGTCAAAAAATGGCTCCAAACACTCCTCTTTGGCTAAACATGGGATCCTGTGATGTGCTGTAGTGGCTGAGGCCCTCTGGATTTACCTGGTGCTTCCAGATCAGCCACAGAGCTGGGGCTTGGCTCTCAGAGCGAGGTGGTCACAGCAGTCAGTGCTCAGGTGTCACCTGTCCCTGGGGGTGGGCACTCCAGAGGGAGGGGCCTCTGGAGGAAACCCCCCTGCCAAGGTAGGTTCTCTCATTTCCTGAGAAATCAGGTTCTGTCTGTAAACACTAATCCTCAGCTAAGTCACCTTGGATAAGTGATTTTCTGTGTTTGACATCTAGATAAGGAGTGAGGTGTGTTTTCTCCTGAGCTCTCTGGGAGCCCCAAGCACAATGGGACCGAGACCCTATTGTACTGTGTACCCTATTGTACCAAGTGTTCTACAAAAGGATCAAGGACAGTCCTACTCCAGGTAGCTGAAACTCCCAGTCCTATATTTAGCTGCCTCTCAGGAGTGCTTTGAGCGTTAATTATGTTTTTAAAGCACTTAGTGCTATCATCAGAAGCTCTCTACAGAAACACGGAGTTAAACAGTCACAGATCTGGGGCCTCTTAGGAACTGTTCCCACTGCTGAGCAGTGTAACCAGTCACAGATGTGCATGGATGGTGGAGAGTGAGCTCCAGGCTCACTCCTTGAGGCAAAGCAGTCCAGCTCATGCTTTCCTTGAGCACTTGAGTGGTTTCAGTGAGCTGGAGCTGGTAGCTGAGTGCTTGAACGCACACAAAGCCCTTCCTCCCCCACACAGAGACTGTCACTCTGAGACTGTCACAGAGGTGTCTGTTGTGCCCCTGTGCTCATTCCAACATTGCACCCATCACACAAAGCCCCCGGACCCATGGCTGCTGTGTTTGTCAGGAGAATGCAGATACCTGCAGGAGTGAGGGTATTGCAGTGGAGAATATTTCTCTCTGATGACCAAATTAGCTCCTTTATTTCTGGCTTTGGCTGTGTCATCCCTAAGGCCCATTGGCAGAGCACAAAGAGATGGAAGGAGTTTGAAGAGCACAAGCACTCTCTGGGGTGCCCGGTGTGTCTCAGAGCACTGAGAGCACACCCCAAAACCAGCAGTAAATGGGCTTGGGCACTGATTGAGGACAGTGTCTGAGCACAGAACTTAAATGCACCAAGCAAACCCCTGCCAAATGGATTTTCTTGACCTTAAAAAGTAATTAGTGAGTTCACAGCTCAGTAAAATGCAGTTAGTTGGGATGAGGCTTGTACATACTTGTAAACTCAGAGTTTCTCTCTCTGCAGCCATGTTCACATCATAATGACATCCTTTTTTGTGGGAAAGCCAATTTTGGGCAGTGTCTTCCCTTCCCTGATGTGTTGGCCTCTACAGATTGAGCACATTCGAGGTAGCCCAGGGAGGGATTATGTGGATCAAAGGGCCCCTTTGGAGAAACCTGGAAGTGTTCTGAGGGCTCCTGTGCAATGTGGTGCTTCTCAGGGACAGTCCCACGGACCCCTCTTGTCCCCTGGTGCCCAGCCTGCCTCAGTGACCTGGAACTCTCCTTGGGCTGTGGGTTACAAACACCCCCCGTGTGTTCCTCCCTTCCCCACTCTTCAGGAATGGGAAGCAGGGAGGCCTCTGTAAGGTTTTGTAGCCTGGCAGGTGTTTTGGTGACCATCTGCAGTTTCTGCTTCCCCCAGGGCTCTGTGAGGAGGTGCCCTGTGCATGGGGCTAACACAATTGTGTAACCTCCCACATACCCACAAAACTCAGCCCAAAACCTGAGCAGCCACTTTTGTATTGATGATGTCTACACTTACACTGTGGTATTTCTTCATTTCTTATCTTGCCAAATGGCAGCGATTTTCCCCTTTCCAATCTATACAGAGAGGAAATGTTTTCAGAAGGGAAACAGGAGCATGCATTAGAGGAAACCACAAACACTAACAGCTTGCTATAGAGACACGATCTGGAAATAACAGATTCCTTGTGAAAATAAAAATGCTAAATATTATTTAAAACCTTTTAATGGGGTTCCAAAACTGTTGGCTTGGTTGTTTTCTTTTTTTTTGTAGGTTCTGTTCTTTTCCTGCTCCCATACTTGTTCCCATGGTTCTGCTCCTCTCCCTGGAGTACTCCCATCACACTGCAGATGCTACTCCAGTCACAGCTTCTCTGGGACAAGATGGATTTAAGAAATCCTTGTTTTCCCACCTTTAGCTGTATGGTTTTACACTGGCACTGAAGTTTGACATCTCTGTGCCCAAGCAGTAGCTTTGCCTGGAAGCAAAAGGGTCATCTTGGGGTTGGGAATGGACTGTGTTACCCAAAGAACTGAAATTTTGCACTAGAGGATAAAAGCAGCAATGAAAGCTCAACAAAAGGTTTGCCTGAGCCTGGAGTAGTGGTGGTAGTGATTGTCTGGGGATGAGCAGTTGGAAGTTTGGCCTCAGAAATCACTGCCTGAGCACAAATGTGAGGGCTGATGTTTTGCTGCTGAGAATGGAAGAGTTTGGGAATTTCTTAAAATGCCTGTACTAAAGATGTACTCAGACTCTTCCATCCTCAGCAGCAAAATGGTTTGGATTGAAAAGGACATGTGAAGATCACCTTGTTCTAGTGGTCACTCAAAGCCCCATCCAGCCTGCCCTTGAAGACTCCCAGTAATGGGATTGCTGTGATTTTCTTGGGCAAAGAGCTGCTCCTGCCACGGTCCCTGAGCAGCCTGGCACACAGGAGTGTGTCCTGCCAGAGCGATGTCCTGGCAGCTCAGAGAGGAGAGCAAGGTAAGTTCTCTCTTGCTTGAATTGCAGCCTGCCTCCTAAAAATAAAGCTGCAGGTAATTGTTTAATTCATCACCCAAATGGGCCCTTGGCTGAGCAGTGTAAATATGCAAGGTTACTTTTGCCCTTGGCCTTGCTCCCTCGAGCTCCTGTGTCCTGAGCTGTCCCACAGACACCGAGCCAGGCACGTGTTTGGGAGCAGTCTGGGGGCTTCAGCAAAGCCCACCAAGTGCAGAGCTTGCACTTGGCTGTGTGGAGAATCAATAGCCCATTATGGACCAGGGACTCTGTCTGTCTTTGGAATGGTGATAGGCCCTAAATTGATCTTTGGAGTTACTGGAACAGTGTCAGGTCCTGCCATGGGTTATGCTATATGGCCTTGATACCTGCTAATTCAGACTCCTCCAATGACACTTCCTCAGGTTCAGCTCGCTGTGTGTTCCCTCCCAGCAGGTGGATGGCTGGGCAGAGCTTTCAGTGGGCCCTTTCCCCGGGCTGCTGGCAGGGTGAGGAGAGGCTCATCCATCCTCCTCTCACGGAGCAGCCGCGTGCCCAGAGCCCCTCTGGTCCTGCAGGTGACTCCAGGCTTGTGGCTGGGCTGGAGCAGCCAGCCCTGCTCCCCTGGCAGGGGCCTGGTGTCAGAGGAGGGGGAGATGGCCCAACAGGCCTGGAAGCAGGAGCCTGGCAGCATTTTGTCTGCAGAATGATGGTGGTGGGGATGAAGGTCCTGGAATTTAACTGAGCCCAGGCTGCTGATGGCAGTGTCTCACCAAGGGGTGTTTCAGCCATGCAGATCTGGTTGTGGTGCCTTGAATGAAGCTGCTGTCCTGCTGAGCTGTGTTGGGGACCTGCTCTGCTCTGCTGGGCATCTGTTATCTCCCTGTTTGGGTCTCCTCACCCTTGGGTACCTGGCTGTGCTGGGGGTTCTGGACACAGAGCAGCTGTGGCTGTCCCTGGATCCCTGGCAGTGCCCAAAGCCAGGCTGGATGGGGCTTGGAGCAGCCTGGGATGGTGGAAGTTGTCCCTGCCCATGGCAGGGGGTGGGGATGAGATGAACTTTAAAGTCCCTTCCAACCTAAACCAGTCTGGGCTTCTGTGCAGGGTGCTCTTCACAGAGTCCCCTCTCCTCCCTGGGGGTCTCCTGTGCTTTCTCACTGCTGCCTGGGCATGCTGGTGCTGTGTGGAGATCTGTGCCACTGGAACAGAGCAGGCAGCAGAGGATGGGAAGGTTGCTCTGGACTCTTATCACCAGCTCATGCAAATACCTTGCTCTGTGTTGGTGGGGAAATGCTTGTGCCTGAATCCCAGGAATATTGAACCCTTGGAAGCAGCCCTTAGGCAGGGCTTACTAAAGCCAGTTCTCTGGAGTTCTCTGACATCTCAAACACAGGTCAGCTCTCTCACTAAATGATCTTAGTGATGGTTTTGACTCTGATTTTCCTTTTTTGTTACATACTTTGATCTATTCCTTTTTGCCTCTTTTTCCTCCCTTTTCTCTCTTCTGAAAGTGTTTCCAGAATGTGACAGTCCCTGTGTTAGTCAGATATAACTCTGTATTTGTGTCATAAAGCGCAGGTGAGATTGCTGCAATAAACTCTTTTCTTTACCTGTTCTGCAAATCCCCTTCATCCCTTCCTGCTCCTGGATCCCAGGCTGTTATCCAGAATTCCCAGGCAGCTGCTGGTGCTGTGAATGTGAACAGACTTGAAGGGCAGTGGGGTGTAACTTGTCATGCTGGGACAAACCTGTATCAGCTGTAAGGGATTGGCTTCCTGAATGGAATTTCCCCTTTGAAAGGGAAATTCCAGCAGCAGAACAGCTCCTGGGGTGGGGGTGGCCATACCCGCAGGGAAGGGCATTGCTCCCATTGTTACATTGCCAGGGGTGCTTCACGTGTGTCCAGGTTTTCCCCGGATATGAATCCCCCTCAGTCTTGTCTTTGGTGTCTGAACGAGGTCTCTGTGCCGGAGGCTCCCATGGCAGCAGTGCCTGCTCTCCCTGCTGAGCTGCAAAGAGCTTTCTTTAGCCTATGGATTTCTGCTCTGCACCAGCCCTGCTGCCAAGTTCTGCCTTTCTCAACAAGTCATTTTATCGTCGTGAGCAGAGTGGTAAATGCCACTACTTTGGGACTTTCGGGGAGGACGGAGCGATGTCCAAGCTCTTTCACCAGTCCCAGGTGTTGGAACCAAATAAATCATTCCTCAGAACTAAAGAGCCTTGGCCTGGGGAAGGATTTCTGTTGTTTTGTGCCAGGGGCCAATCTTGATTGGGGAATTATCATTTGGAAGCAGAACCTGGTAGTGCAGTAGGCCAAATAGGCTTTGACATTGTCCTGATTACTGTGTTGTCCTTGCTCGGGGGGCTGATCCTCCCTCTGGCTCTGAAAGTAATTTCCCTCTGTTTCCATTTCAATATTGATAAGAAAACTTCGTTTTTGAATCCATGTGTGCATGGACATGTAAATGTAGATTTGTATTAAAACATTTCAAATGAGACTTCAGACCTGTGCAGTGGCTGTGCTCCCTTCTCCGTTCTTTCCAAGGCCTGCAAGGTGGGAAGAAACCTGGACATTGTCTGACTGTTCCCATAATGGTGTAAGCACAGCTGGGCTTAAAACATTCTTCTATAGGTCACCATCTAATCTAAGCTTAAATCAGAGAATCACAGAGTGGTTGTGTTAAAATGGGTCTGAAAGCTCATCTCACTCCCCCCTGCCATGGCCAGGGACATCTTCCACCAGAGCAGGTTGCTCCAAGCCCCATACAGCCTGGCATTAAAAAAAGTTATATTATTCAATATATTTAAAAATGAGCTGTGCCCATCCTGGTTTTGGTCCTTGCCTGGCTGGACTGCAAGAAAATGTGTTCAATTCCCTCACCCCTACCTGTCACAATGGTTTAAGTGAAATCTTAATGCTCTGTTGGACAAAGTCATTTCAGCCAGAATTATTCACATAATTTTTCATAGGCAGCAGCTTTTTCAGAGATGCAATATGTTGGAGTACAGGTGAAATATGCTCTATTTTCAGTTTGTATCTGCTAAAATCCCTGCTCACCAAGCCTAGGCCCATTCATCTGCTGCTTTTTCTGAGTCCCCATTTGTCATTCAGTGTGAAGGCAGAGGGTGGGAGTTTGTGTGACCCCCCCCACTTCTGAAAGTCACCACCTCATGGTAATCTCTGCAGTAAACCAACACTTCATTTGCATGGTGAAGGATACCAGGCAGCTCTGTGCATTCCTGTGCTAGGGGAGATGTCCTGATATGCCAAAATCCAGCTCCTGGAAAAGGACTGTCCAGTGGAAGGGGAAGCACTGACCCTTTAGCTGCAGCTTCTGATTTGGGGGATAAACTTTTGATAAGTGCTCAGCCTCGGGAAGAAGAAATTTTGCATGTACAGTGAATAGAATTGTATAGGGTTCAGGGGAATACTGGTTTTTCACTGGGCTCTAGTATTTAAGCTCATTTTAAACTTTATATATATATATTTTTTCCCCCTAAGAGAAAGTGAACTGTCATCTTCTGATCCCTTTACAGCTACTTTTAGTTTCGCCTGCAGGACTGTGAGGATGCTTTGGGGAGGCAGTGACAGCAAAGGAGGCTGACAGGGCCAGTTGTGTTTGTATTCCCTACACAGTTCCCACAGTCCTGTGGCAGCACAGGGTTCCACATTACACAGCTGTAACCTACAGCCAGAGGAATGGGAGTTATTTACCCTAATAAGAACAGGTCTGTGCAAATCTGGCTAAAATTGTGTAAAAACTGCTGCAAGGAGAGAAAATCCCATTCTCCAGGTTCCAGCAAGGCTGCAAAGGAAAATTTGTGCCTGTTCTTCTGCCAATCTCCTCTCTTGGTAATGAACCCTCCCTTTAATAGTCTGTGTTTACAATGATCAGCAGGACAGCACTAAAAACTTCAGCAGTTCCCATCATTTCCAGCACTCCCTGGGGCATTCTGCCCTGTAGCAGTTCTGGTTTCTCACAAAATGCCCTGAGAGCCTCTCTGCTGTGTCCCCTCTCTCTGAGACCCCTGCAGGTCACACACTCCCACACTGGGCCATTTACCTCCTCGGTTTGGCTTTTTCCCCAGGTCAGAGATTCCTTGTTGGCCTTCAGCTCTCTGGCTGACTTAGGCCAGGAACAAACATCCCTGGGAGAGCTCTTGGGGCTAAAAAATCCACTCTGCTTCACTGAGTAAGAGCTGTGCTTTGCAGACACAGCTACTTTGATTTTGCTTTATAGTTCCTGTGTTTTCCAGTACCAGTTCAGAATTACTTATTCCTTCTGGAGAAGGGGGGCTTCAAGTTCTTCTTCCCTATTGGAATGTGGCTTCCACCCTGAGCTGTGTGTGTTCTGTACCTCGAGCTGCAGGAGATACAGATATGGAAAGATGCAGCTAAAAACATTTCCTTTTCCACAAATCTTTCCTGTATTAGAATCCCGGAATGGTTTAGGTTGGAAGGGNCCCATCCCTGCCCTCTGGCACGGGAAGCCATTCCCTGTGCCCTGTCCCTCCAGCCCTTGTCCCCAGTCCCTCCCCAGCCCCCTGTGACCCCTGTAGGCCCTGCAAGGTTGATGTTGTTTTCCCTCCCCACCCCCAGTGTTAAGCTCAGCACCATTTCTCAGAAATGTCTTTTCATTTCAGGGCTCTTCCTTCTTCCCCAGCCCTGCCATCAGGAATTTCCTCAGCTGAGGGTTGTATGGGAGGGTTAATGTTTTCCTTCATCCCGGCTGACATGGAGCAAAAAGCTTTTCCCCCCACCTCAGCTCCCGGGGAGCCTTTGGAAATGAAGGCTGCAAATCACATTAGATTGTATTTCACTAAAGGTTTCCTCTGTCCTAGAAAACTCCTGCCTCCTCCTGAAATACACTAGCTTAAAAAGAGACTAATATATTTACTCTAACTGTGCTCAGTCTAGGAATAATTTTGCTGTAGAGATTAAATTTTTATATCATCTTGAAGAAAACCAACTCCTGCCAGTCCCCAGGGATCCCCTGTCTGGCTGTTCCAGCAGGAGGGGCTCAGATCTTGGCAGCTCCAAGTGGTGTCTTGCTTTTTCTTTTCCCTTCTATTCCTGCAGTACAATAGCAATATATTCCATTTGTTCCAAAGTCCAGAATTTTTAGGAGATTCTGAAAAAAAATTCCTGTTTTATCTTTGGGTGGGTGTGGCTTTGGGATGAGTGAAGCTTGTGGCTGCTCAGAGCTCTGTTCTGCACCAACACCTCATCTCCATGCAGCCCACTCCCATCTCCTGAGCTCGCAGAATTCCCTAGGGGCTGAATTCACTCCAAAGATCAAGATTCTTGGTGGGGATTATTGCTGTTTATCACTACAGGTAGGCTGGAGCTGGCATCAGGAGAGACTTTCTGGCAGAGGTTCAGCACTTGTGCTTTGTGCCTGCCCAGAACGATGAAGGATTTGCTCTGTGACTTGGGGACAGTCCTGACTCTTTGCTTTCAGCCCTGTTCTTTGAGGAAATGAGCTGATGGCACCATGCTCTTGCCCTTTTTTGCTCACGCTGTCTCTGTGTGTCACCTCTGGCCCTTCCAGGCCAATTCCAAGCAGGTTCCATGGAATCACAGAACACCCTGAGCAGCCACATGGGCTGGGCTCAGGGTAATTCCTGAAGTCACAGCAAAGGCACCTCAAGTTCACAGAAAGGTGCCCCAAAATGTGGTGAATAAAAGCCAATGAGTGGATTGACTGGATGAAGATGTGCTGTCACCATTTGTTTTCAGTTCTGCTGCTCCTGAGGCACCTTTTCAGCCAGCTGGAAACAAATTCCTTCCTCTTCTTTTGGGACATGAGTTATCTTCCTTTCCAAACGTTCTTCACTCTTGTTTTGAGTGCCACACAGCAAAGTGACATTGCTGAAGTGTTGAACCAGCACAGAGACAGCCAGGGGATCCTGCCAGGCACATGCCCCCTGGGAATGTTCATCTCTGTGACCCTCCCTGCCCCTGGAGCTCTCCTGCAAGGGAGGATGGTGGGCTCCTGTGGTGCCCTGCCCAAGGCAAATGGAGCCACTTGACTGATTCATTTCGTTAAATGATGTTGGTTTAGCAGCATTTACCCACTTAAAGTAGTAGAAAGACAGAACAAACTGAGTGAGCAGAGAGAAATGTGTGCTGAGATCAGTCCCCCAGGCTGGTGGGGCCTCCGGGCTTGGTGGTGAGCACTGAGGGAGATTCCTCACCTTGAATTCCAGGTCCTTCACTGAGGTGCTGTGCTTGGGAGCACAATTCCCTTTCCTGAGCCAGAGATAAGAACCTCTGGAGGCTGGCTGGGATCTTGTAGGGGATGGATTAGCCTTGGAGGGATCATCCTTCCCTGCTGGCTTCAAGTGTGGAGCTCTGAAACTTGCCTTGGTGACTGAGTTAATGATCTGTAATTAACTATTGGTAATAACCTGAGCTTGTGATTTTAAAGCCTTCTTCTAACAGAGCCAACGGCTGGGATGTCCATGGTTCCCACATCCCACTGAGTGTCCTCCATCCATGGAGCCTCTGCCCCCCTCAGAAAGTCCCCACTTCCCTCCTTACAGGTGTGTGACTTCAAAGCACAAAAAGCAAAAGCACTAGGGCAGTGAGAAATGTCTTCAAATGAATCAAGAAAAGCAAAATTAAGCTTTAAAAGCAAACTGGGAGATGCTGAGGGTTCCTACAATGGAGCCACTTGGGGTGGGAGGTTCCCAGAGTGACCTACTGAGCTTCTGCAGGCCACAAAGTGCCACCTTTCCCAGCCTTCCTGAGTGATCTCCTGGCAGCTGATTTGTTGTTATTGTCCTTTGTATTGTATTAGATTTATTATAAAATTTAATCAAGCCCAGTGTGGTCAGAGGGGCTTTGATGGAGCAGGGGAGGATGTTGAGATCTTCCTTGAAGGAAAAACAACAACAACAACAGTTCTTCAAACTCTGCTTCCAACTGTGATTTACATTCCAGCTTATTTTTTCCTATCTCTCAATGCTACTTTTCCAGGATAAAGATATTTAAATCTGTATGGAGGCAGGAATGTTTTGTCCAGGACAGTGGAAGTCAGTGGTGGGTTTGGGAGCTGGACCAACTTCAAGGTTACTGTCCCTTCAGAAGCTTCAGAGGTGACAAAATCTGTCCTGTTCTCAGTCAGGGCTCTGCCATTGAAACAATGGGAATATACCCTGGTGCCTTCCATTACAAAAAACCCAAACAGCTAAAAAGCAAAACAAAATCCATCATTATTACTTTTATGTTTCTGACAAAAAGGGAGTGAATCTCTGCTAATGAAAAATATTAAAATTCCAGGTGTCCTGTCTAATAAATAATAACATGAGCATGGACTTGGCTTCCCACAGCCACCACCAAATCATCCATGGAGCTCTTTATGTGCAGCTCATTTTGAACTTTGCCTATTTCCTTCAGCTATGCAGATATAAATAAATAATTCCCCTTGATAAGGGTCTGGGAACGCTGTACTTTAAAAGATAAGAAAGCTTTGAGGGGAAATTGTTTTTAAATCCCTACCATTTGTATGCTGTTCACTGTTCACACTGAGCAAAAATTCATTCAGCTGGCACTTAACCAACCCTGTTTTATTCCTGCTCTGTGTTCAACCAATCCTTCTCCTGGGGACATCTAACCTTCCATGTAATTACCTCTCTGAGAGTGGGAAGGAGGCCTGAATAACCTCCCCACCAACTAAATAAATGCACAGATCCTGGGACAGGTTATCAGCTGCACACCAGGGGCAGGGCTGGCAGGAACAGTGTGCCTGAGCCATGAGGAATTGCAAGACTTGAGTCCTTTTTATTCTATTTTATTGGGGCAAAGAAGGAGGACATGGAATATTTGCAGAAAACCAACCCAAAGCAACTAGGAACCCAAAACAGCCAGGATTTTTGGAGTATTTTTTTCTTTGGGAGCTGGAAATAACAGCAATGGGTTTCAGCAGGGATGGGTTTTACCAGGATGGGTTTTACCAGGATGAGTTTTACCAATGATGGGTTTTATCAGGATGGGTTTTACCAATGATGGGTTTTACCAGGATGGGTTTCACCAGGGATGGGTTTTATCAGGATGGGTTTTACCAATGATGGGTTTTACCAGGATGGGTTTTACCAGGATGAGTTTTACCAATGATGGGTTTTACCAGTGATGGGTTTCACCAGTGATGTGGTTTTTGTTTTCCCCCAGGTCTGTCCAAGTCCCTTGGTCTCATTGAGGGCTATGGTGGCCGTGGCAAGGGTGGCCTCCCAGCCACCCTGTCCCCTGAGGAGGAGGAGAAAGCCAAGGGACCCCACGAGAAGTATGGCTACAACTCCTACCTCAGTGAGAAGATTTCCCTGGATCGTTCCATCCCGGATTATCGCCCAACCAAGTAAGTGCAGGTGCTCCAGGAGGGAATGTTTGTGTCCAGGTGTCACCACAGAGCCAGGAGTGCTGGTGGCTTTCCCAGCTGGGCTTGGTGCTGTTGGCTCTTCCCTTGTCACTCACAGGACCCTGCTCAGTGATGAGACACTGGGGTGGCTGGGCTGGAATGAATTCATGGAATCACAGAATCCCTGCTCTTGGAAAAGCCCTCAAAGGTTATTGAGCCCAGCCATTCCCCAGCACTAGCAAGGTACCAAGGCCACCACTGTCCCATGTCCCCAAGTGCCACATCCACAGAGCTGTTAAACCTTTACAGGGATGGGGATGCACTGCCCTGGGCAGCTGTGCCTGGGCCTGACCACTCTTTTGGTCAGGAAATAATTCCTAACATCCAACCTGAACCTCCCCTGACACAACTTGAGGCTGTTTCTGCCTGTCCTGTCAGTTGGTACCTGGGAGAAGAAACTGATCCCCACCTGGCTCCACCCTTGTTCCAGGTAGTTGGAGAGTTGGAGTTGAGAGAGTTCATCAAGATGATTTATCGGGGAAAAAAGTGAATTTCTTCTCAGTCTGTCTCTCTTTTCCTAAAGCAATCCATGATTTTGGGTGGAAGTGATGCCATCAGAAGCTCAGCCCTGCTTTTACTGAGCTTTTGGCGTTTAATATCCTGGAAAATTGTGCAGAGTTTCTCCCTCCCTCCCTCCTTGTCAGAACCTTCAGGTCTCTGCAGGACCTCCAGAGCCCTTGGGCTGCCCTCATGCTCCTCCCAGCACAGGGACCCTCTTGGTACACTTTGGGATCTCCCATTGGAGATCTGGGCCTTTAAAGGGAATTTCAACACTGGCAATATCCTTCTTCTCCTTTTTTGATTGAGCTTTTAAGGTGCTGGTGATGTTTACCTGCCAAGCAGCAGAGGAGAACAGGCTTTAAAGGAGGTGACACATCATTTTGTTAAGAGGATGAGGAAAGACATGCTGCAAGTTTATCTTTGTGAAGGTTAATTTTAGATATGGCTGCCAGAGTGTTCCTCAAAATAGGAAAGTGTCAGTTTGTCCCGGCCTAGAGCGAAATCCCTGATAAAAAAATGAACTGAGTAAGGTTTGGATTGTGACAGATCTATGTCCAATGCCTGTGTCATTGGGGCAGTGACAAAGCTGTTGCCTGGCACCTACAGAGCATTGAAAACCATGCAGCCAGGGATGCAGCCCCGTGTGTTGGGTGCTCCAGATTGTCCAGGCTGTGGGAGCAGGGGCACTCTTGTTCCCTCTGTCCCCAAATGCTCCAGACTGTGGGAGCAGGGGCAGCTCTTGTTCCCTCTGTCCCCAAATGCTGCAGGCTGTGGGAGCAGGGGCAGCTCTTGTTCCCTCTGTCCCCAAATGCTGCAGGCTGTGGGAGCAGGGGCAGCTCTTGTTCCCTCTGTCCCCAAATGCTCCAGGCTGTGGGAGCAGGGCAGCTCTTGTTCCCTCCATCCCCAAATGCTGCAGTCTNCCAGGCTGTGGGAGCAGGGGCAGCTCTTGTTCCCTCTGTCCCCAAATGCTGCAGGCTGTGGGAGCAGGGGCAGCTCTTGTTCCCTCTGTCCCCAAATGCTCCAGGCTGTGGAGCAGGAGCAGCTCTTGTTTCTTCACCTCTCTGGGTGCTGCCTGAATTCCGAGCAGCCCCTGAGAGCATCCAGGGCTGACCACCACTGACAAGAGAAATCCCTGGATGAGTTTCCAAAGGAATGGGGGCCCAGCCTGCATTTTGCTGCTGCAGCTGCTCCAGCCATGCTGAATTGCAGGTACAAATTCAGGCACCTTTGCCTCTGTGATATGCAAATCCCAGCACAATGCCAGATCCTTGGAGCGAGACCTTCTCCAGCACTTACCTGAGGCTGAGCTGCTGATTTCCATTTCTCATCCACAGCTCTGACTTCCAGCAGAGCCAGCATTACTTGGCGAGAATTAATTTGAGAAGTAATGTTTCTTTCCAGATTTTGGGGGAAGAAAAGGATTAATTCTGACATTTTCAGGCTTGCGTTGTATTTTTCCTCGGTTCCACTATCCATCATTCCATGGGAGAGTGGAGGAGAGGACAGGGCAAAGAACTGCATTAAAAATGCTTCAGTTTGGAGCTGGGCTGAGACTTGGGAGAGAATTTGTGGGTTCTGAGTGCAGCTGCACAGCTTAGTGCCTTTTATCTATGTAAGAAATTCAGGAGTGTGTTTTGTTTATTGGTTTTCTTTTTGGTTTGGGGATCAATTGTCTTGATATTGTAAGAGAACAGTTGGTCTGGTGTGTAATAGGCTGGAGTTTGCAGGAGAATTTGGAAAGTTTCACCTCTTCCTACCTCTGGCTCCAAGGTTCCCTTGCTATTTAGTGCACAAAGTTTTATGGCTGATTTTATGAAGGGTTGAACACAAACCATTTAAGTCAAGTATCCTGGTCTCTGATTAAAATAGATTCAAGTCAAGAGAAATTAGCCTAAATGGCTTTGAAATTGCAGCATTAGTGGGGAAAAACTGCTGAAAACCCTCCAGCTGATAAGCATTACAAAGCATGTAGTAGTTTTAAATATAATAGTGAAGCCTGTGTGGTTCAGCTAAAGGCTGCAGAGTGTCTGGAATGCCAATGGACTGGGACTGGTCCTGGCACAGGCCTGCACTCCCAAGCCTTTCTTCTCAGTTTTCTCTGTTTTGAAGGAGGGATTCATGTGGTCAAGTGTCACTGCCCTGAGTGCTGAGCAATGCTGCATCAGAGGTCTGAGGCCTTTTCCTGCTTCTTTTTTGTGCCTGTGGCCAAAGGGAAGTGGAGCAAGGAGAGTTTAGGAGAAGTTTGGCACATTTTGTGTGTGTTTTTGTGTCTCCAGGCTCCCTGCACCTGGTGGTCAGCATCACTGAGGGTTCAGGGACTCGGATATCCCTGCTCTGAGGGATTTCAGGTGCTGTTGGTGAGGAGGAGCCAGCCCAGCTCACAGCTCAGAGGCAGAGAAGGGAGGGAATTTCCCTGGGAAAATGGTCCCAGAGGTGTGAGGATGATGTTCAGGAGAAGGTGAGGCCTTTCCCAGCACCAGCAGCTGTGGCAGAGTACCTTGTTTGCTCTGATTTGGGGAATTGTGGTGTCACTTTCTGGTACTTGGGATTACCAGCTTTGCTTTAGTTGAATGATTTCCTTCCCCTTTCTCCTTTCCATTTTCCCTTCCCTTTTCCTTCCCCTTTCCCCCTTCCTCTTTCTCCTCTCCTCTTTCCCCCTTCCCCTTTTCCTTCTTCCCCTCTCCCCTTTCCTATTCTGCTTCCCTTATCCCTTCCCCTTTCTCCTTCTTTCCCTTCCCTTCCCTTCCCTTCCCTTCCCTTCCCTTCCCTTCCCTTCCCTTCC
>VYXF01008554.1:457-58160 GCA_013397295.1 Polioptila caerulea
AAAAGCCTCAATTTAGAAAGAGATACCCCTAGAACGACGAGTCTGAGCCAAAGTTTGCAAAACCAACCCAGGACTGTGTCAAGAAAAGGCAGAGCTGTCCCTCCATTGGACTTTTAAAAGATTTACCCTGACCAAAGTAAACCTACAAAGACATGACCACCCTGGACTACAAGCCCATCCAGCATCTTCCTGAGCACTCCCGTGAGGACGGAAGTCCCAGCTCTGCCTCTGGGCAGAGCTGCCTGCACTCCTCCTCCTCTGCATCATCCGAGGGAGCAGTGGCGGTGTGCGCAACCCCTCGAGCCCCCACCCCAGAGCTGATTTCTTAATAAAGGCCATATAAAAAAGAGCTGGTCTCCTGGCCCCGTTTATCTCATAATAAACTACAATGATGTGCTGAAGCTTGAACATTGGCCTAGGTTAGCAACTTTATGATTTTCTTCTCCCTCTTCTGCTTTTTTGTCTTAAAATTACATCTCTGACATTTATTTTTTTTTACTCTGAAAGAGCAGTTATGGATTTTGAGAACAAGAGTTCCCTTGCCATCTTTTATCCCCCTAACTAACCCTTCTAATCTGCATGACAAAAGTAAGCACTGTGGGTAATGTGATTTGGCTACACCAGGTCTGTCTCTGCCCATTTTATTTCTTTAAACCTTTTAAGGCATGGAAGGCAGGATGATAAACTGACAGCCTATACAGCTAGTTGGGAGGGATGTAAATTAGTAGCCTCAGAGTTCAGCTCTGGTGCCACAAAACTGAAAGGTTTTGGAAAAAATCCAGAATTACATGGCTGTTTGCAGAAACAATATTGCTGTAAAGACTGCTGTGCCCTGAGTGACAATTTTTATAACTGAGAAGACTTCAGTGCTTGAGATCATCTGTGTGTGCTAACCAGCTGAAGATACAGCTATCCCTGTGCTATGCTACCTCCCACAGAGAACTCCTGCTCCCACCAAAGGTCATCACTTCAGTGAACCGTGAGCGAGAAATATGCCACAGCGCTAACAGAGGACCCCAAAGAGGAAGGAGGAAAAAAAAGTCCCCAGTTACACATGTGCAGAAAAAGGCTGAACTTGGCCTCCGCACTTACAAACCTATTCTCTGCTGACAGCACAGACCTATGAAAAACATACATATTTAGGCCTCTTCAAGGGTTGGAGGCTTTGTACAGAGAAAATAACAGCTTCTGATTAAGATATAAGCAGCAAGCCATTATGAATAAGCAAGCTATTTCAAAGTCAAACTTCTTCAAAACTCAGGCCTTCGAGCCTGGCAGATGCTTTTTGAAATTGGGCTGTAAGGGACAGCAAGAGTGAAAGGCAGTATGGAAAATGCCATTCATTATTAAACGATGCTAAGTACAAAAATTTCACTATGTATTTAAGCAGTAGAATTCACTCCCATTTTTTACACCAGGGCACAAAAGCATATCTGCAAGAGAAGAATTTATTGCAGACATTTGGGTTAGCACAACCGGGCCAGCAGAGGTACTTGCCTGAAGGTTGGCTTAGTGAGGTCACAGTTATGCCAAAAGGGTGTCTGTCTTTTGTTCCACACTTAAATCTTGACCTTTTTTTCTGGTAATAACACCATTAAACTTATCTAAAGAGACCTGACTACAACTGAGGGGGGTAATCCTATTAATTGGACAGTTTTAAGGAAGGAAACAGGCTTCCCACACACAGTAGTAGAGATCGTGAAATCTAGGGAATACATGAGCCGGTATTATTTAACATTTTTGTAGAGGATATGGACAGTAGGACTGAGAGCAATAGCAGCTAGGTGACACTAAGGTCAGTGATGTAATTGATACTCTAGAGAGAAGGGATGTCATTCAGAGAAACCTGGACAAGCTTGAGAGGCAGGCCTGGGAAAACCTCAGGTTCACATTCAATAGGGCCATGTGTGGGCTCCTGCACCTATGTTGGGGCAATCCCAAAATTAATACAGGCTGGGCAATGAGTGGACTGAGAGAAGCCCTGGGAAAAGGACTTGAGTGTCCTGGTGGATGAAAAATCAAATATGAGCTAGCCACGTGTTCTCAGTGCCCAGGAAGACCAGTGTATCCTGTATCAAAAGCTCCATGGACAGCAGGTTGACAAAGGGATTCTGTCCCTCTGCTCTGCGATCAATTAGCATAACCTCTCCCTGTTATCTTTTGGAGAACAGCAAGCATTTAAAGGTTATTCATGCATCACTGAATTCCAACCCCTGTTTGCATGGGAATGCAGTTTTCCTGCTATTGAGGGTGTATTATTAATTCTTGGGAAAAGCTTAAAACTTTGTGTCAATGTAATTCTCCTTATAGTACTTCCTGTAACTTAGGAAAATTTATAAGCCTTGTTGCTTCAGGTGTGGTGCAGAAAAACTTTCATGATCTGTAGTCTAAAGGGATGGATACCTTATAGGACAAGGGATTAAAAGAGTCTGAACCAGAGGTGCATCAGGTCATCACAGACTTCCCTACTAAAAAGTCTTTTATGAGCTGTGAACTATGATGTGACATAACCACTGACAGAATCTTAGTCTCTGCTGATGTGAACATCTTTATACAAGAGAAAAAGAAACACGAGTTGTCAGAATTTCATGATAAATTAAGGGAAATCCCAGAAAGAGGATATGCAGAATATTTACATTTTCCCTGATGACATGTTTTAAAATATTTCACTTCTAGTTTACTGATAAATTTCCCTACTCCTTAGATGATTACATTTTGCATGTCAACTAGAATGCATCTGATTTTTTTATTAGTTAATTGGCTATTGCAACATAAGGTGTGCATCAAACCCAATACCATTTTAAAACTAGCCTTTTTATTAAATGAAATAAATTTTCTGTCTTTTGTGAAAAAAAACAATATTTCAGATTATGACATTTATCAAGATTAAAGAATTACTTGATCATTTTTTTCTTTCTATTAGAAGCTACTTTTCAGCTTTGAAAAAACTGAATTTTGAATTTTAAAAGAATTTTGATGCAGCTAGAAGGCTTGGCTAGTGACTCTCATTTGTTACCTTTTCTTTTTACCAAGAAAAGCATTGACAGCAAAGGCATACTGAGTTAACTTATTCAGCATTATTTTTAACATAACAAGCAAGAGTTCCATATTAATTTTCAGCTATGTATATATTTTAATTTTATACAAGAACATACCTGATTTCAAAGATAATGTAAAAAGCCATTTTAAAATAAATTGCCAGAAAAAGAAACCAGTGATATTGGACATAGATGTTCATGTGAGGAAACACAGAATGGCGAACTAAGTGGCTTTTCTACTTGCCCATAGCATCTACTATCTTTTAAACATTTGACAAGTTAGCATGAAGAGGCTAGTTCAATACTGTACAAATCATAACCTAAGTTTCTAAAAATTAGCTTTCCCTTCTACGAATAAACTCTGATCTTCAAAACTCTGCAGGGGTCTGTGTCTTCAAGACATATGTCCTTTAAGATGTGATTTCATAAGCAGCTTAGGCAACTTAATGATTTTTTTTTTTTTATGTACCGATCATGCCGCTTTTTACCAGGGCCAACTTAGGTTGCTGAACTGGCCAGAGCTGGTTATTTGACTTGGTTTTGGAGGACTGACATTGCAGGAGGAGGAGGGCAGCTGACCCGCTTCACCTGCTGTGTGCTCAGTGCCGACAGGAAGGATGGCTAGGAAGGTGCTAAACACCAGTTCCAGTTTCAGTCAAACCCCTGAATCACATCCTTCAGTCAAGAGAGTCCTCCAGATGCTCAGGTTAAATAAAACAGAAAATACACAGTTCACCCAAACACTGCCCCTAATTACTCAGCTTAAACTTTACATACTGGGAATTTTGTAGAGAAACGTGGAACCACAGTGAGAATCTGAACACCATGCCAAGGAAATCTGCACTGACTGTCCTTTGCTTTCAGGAAACCCACCTCAACAGCATTTTTTACAAAAAGGATATTTTAAGGGGAAGGAATGATGGGGTGGTGACTATATTAGCCACCAACCCTCTGCGTGCCTAGCCAAGGCAGAGTGTCTCCTCTGCTAGGCAGGCTATGTGCCTTTTTTATTCTCCAGATTCCCTGTCCATTAAATTGGCTCTGTTTTCTCTGTTTAAAGAGGAGACAGATTATTTGTGCTTCAACACTTCCCAGGCAGATGAGGAGTACCTATCTTCCTATCTATGACGTCATATTCTCAGTACATGGCTTGCACCAGTTGAATGAGTGCTTCAGGTAAGATGCCCTGCCCAATTTATTAAAAAAGTGCCAGGCACAGTGATGGTGCCAATAGACAGGGACATAATTTCATTTAAGAGCTTAATTTTATTTTCATTCATAACATTTTATTTTCATTTATGGAATAACATTTTAGCACAGAGCTAAAGGCTAGTAATGTATTAGTAACAGACAGACACACTGAAATCCCATCAGGGGAACAAAGTTATAATGAAAAAATACAGTAAATTAGCTACCCAGGTATATGAAGTGCATCTGGATTATACTACGTTAAGTTTTTGTGGTTGTTTCATTCTCAAAAAATATGCATACAAGCTTTCCTTTAAATCTCTTAGATTTTTTTATTTGTTGTTATTAAAGCAGAACTGTGACCATTTTTTATTGGCATTGCTATTATAAACCCTGTTTCTGAGAGAATTAGCAACTCATCTCTCACTAGATTAAAACCCGGGTACAATTTCAGGCTACACAAATCTCTTTGGTTGAAAGGAAAGAAAAGGGTTGATTCAGTTCAGATTTTTAGTTCAAAAGCACCAGTTTTCCCTTTTTTCTTTGACTTAGGATGTATTATGTTACCTTGAGGCTCAAAACCATTAGATGATCTTACGTGATCTTACACTACTCCCAGGGCACACAGAAAACAAAGCTCAACACAAACCATCTCCCTCAGCTGCTCCAAGGGAAGGACACCTAATACAGTGGCCAAGTTCTTTACTTTGAAACATGAATAATCTCACAAAACAAACATTCTCCCACAAAGATGAGAGACATTTTTTACAGGTTTTTTTTTTTTTTTCTTTTAACCCTTCTAGTAACTGTAGTGACTTATGATCCCACTGGTGACACAACCACAAATCTCTGTCAGTCAGCTGAATTCTTAGGTAACAGTCAGAAAGGCAGTAAATTGTGTGTTTACAGCATTGCAAATTGGCAGGGCACCTGGATGAAGCCTTGGGTAAAAACAAGATGAAGGATCACTTATCACTTGACAGACAAACTCACACACTTAGGAATAAACAAATCTCCCCTTACCTGAGACATTCTTTCACGATGCTTAGCTTCAAGCCTCTCCTTGGCTTTCTGGAAATGGGAATGTTCATTCTCATCTCCAGGTGTCTCCAAATATTTGTCAACAGCATCAGGAGTGCTAGCAGCTGTGGTAGGAACTGACGTAAAATTTGGAGGTGGAGAGAGGGAGGGGAGGGAGAAGAAAGAATAATTACTACTTTAGTATGGAAGAAATTTAGACAGATGTATAAAGAGGCATCTCTTCTAATTTCCATCAGAATACAGCCATCTATTTAGCCTCAGAGGAAGACACAGAAGCAGGGTTTAGAGGAGCATGTTACACACAGTAAATACATATAAATACATCAGGATTCCTTCCCTCTTCCTCACCCCATTTTATAAACCAGAAGCTCTGCAGATTGAACAAAACAGTGTTCTTGAAACACTGTTGTTGTTGCTGCCAAAAGAAAAATTCCAAGTACCAAAAAAAGCCTGACAATGAATAAAGTCTATAAGCGAGCTAAACATCCTTTGCAAAGTTACGTGCTTTGTACATAAGTTATTTTTAAAAGGTAAATTGTAACATATAAGTGTGAATAAAAATCTCTTTTAAAGCACTTATGGACCCTGCAGTACCCAATGAAATACCTCAAATCCTTCCCTTAGCAACAGTTTGGCTTCACAGATAGTGACTTTATTTATAACAACTTGGATTAAAAAAAAAACCTCACAAAAGCTGGAAATAATCAGCGACCTTGCACTAATTGACAGCCATTCCTGTTGGATAACTAGGAGGTAGCTGTGACACTGGTAGTGGAAAGATTTGCATTTAGGGTAATTCAAGCAAAATGAGCAAGTCTCCTCACTATGCAGTGATATCCAACCCCTACTTTGTGAAGACTTGATTCTGTTCTTAAATAAAATATTAGAATTTAAGTAATTGGTATGGCATCAAACAATAGGCAGCTTGCAAGAGTTTAGTGAAATCCCTCAGAGACTCCTTGGAGAGGAAAAAAACCCACCCAACGAAACATAACATATTCTTATTATCCCGATTCATTATCTTAATTAAAGGTGCTACTTGCCATCTAAAGTAGGTTTCAGTTGAATTTTCTCATATAAAAAGCCTCCTGAGTAAGAACTTCAAGATATTTTTCCTACCCATCCACAGCTAGAACTCGGCAATCAGACCTTCCATGAATGCCTTCCTTCTCACCAACCCTGATAAATACAATTTTGCCTTGCTGATATCCATTCAACATTTATCCATTAATGGCTCAGATCATGCCTCTCCAAGTCCTTTGACACACTTCATGATTGGGAGGCGGTCCCCAAAGCAAAACTTCCTCAAGCATCTTTGCAATACTCTGCTGCAAGGTCATTCTCTTTCAACTTATCATGAATTTAAATATTTATGAGAAGAAAAAAAAGTTAAATTCTTCACATGTTGGTTCAAATCAGAACAAATAGAAGACAGTAGTATTTTCCTGAACATGACTTCCTCCAAGGTTGTAAACAAGAGTCATCAAGTTACACAGAGTAAAAAATAATAAAAAAAAATTTGCTGAGGTTAGACCCAGCAAAACAAGTTACAGTAAACATTGCCCACAGCAATACCTTATATTAATTAAATTCTACATGTTTGAAATTAGTAGTAGTCTAACTTTTGGATAAGTAAACTTTTGCATTGTTTTCTTTTTGAATCCTAAACTTCACCCTCTTACTTATTAAATGGTCTAGTACAACATATGTGGTTCAAAGGTGAAATAAAAGTGCAAATTTATATAGATGAAGAAACTGTGGAAACAGAAATTAGTCATTTGCATCCACTAGAGGTCATAGCCAAAATTTACAATTTAAATAGATCATATTAGAAGTCACAGTTCTTTAATGCCTTAGACACTGGAAGTTGACATGCAATTTTAGCTGCCAAAACATTTTAGTTCCTGCTAACTACGGAGATGTCAACATCCCAAACAAACAAATAGATAAAGGAAATGACTGAAAACAGGAGTATCATCTTGTAAATGGCTGCTATAAAAGGTACAGATCTTTATTTGCAATACACCTCTGAAGAAAAATTAAAGTGGGCAGTATCTGCCATTTAAAAATCACCAAGAGACATAACAAGTTTGGAAGTTCACAGTATTTAGTCTGGAGAATATATAATACTGTACCTAAATTCACCCAAAACCCTGTGATAGTGCTCTAAAGTGATCAAAAATAAAACCACATGTGTCAAAATTTAAACTTCCTACTAGGTTTCAGGGTTTATCCAAGGAAGGAGGGAACTGACAACACTGAACCCTGCTCGTTCCCCTTGTTGTGAGCCACAGGAATTCAGTACTATCATAAAATAAAAAACCCTATTTATAAAAGGTCACTTTAATGATGCGTTAAAATTTTCAAAAACTGACTGTGCCACCAGAATACAATTCACTCCCACTTTGAAGGAGGAACAAATGAAAACACAGTGAATTCCACTGGGCTCTGACGGCTGCTGGAGCTGCTGGGAGAGCTGTCTGAGAAATGAAATACATTTAAGAGAATGTATTTTCCCAGCTTTTAAGTCCCCAAGTTAAGAATTAAACATTAATGTAATTTCAAAATAGCACTCACTTAAATAAAATATTTCCTGTAACTGTAAGGATGTTTAAAATGCAACAATTAATAGACAAGTAAAAAAACTTAGTACAATAGATTACTTTTTAGTACAAGACAGAAATATTTCCTTTGGTAACAGCAATATGTTTGCTTATTCCTTTCAAGATATACTCATTCTGAGGCCAATAAATCCAAATTAACCACCCGACAGATTCTATGACTTCAAAGAAGCCATTTTGGACAGTCACACAATAGAAGTTTGAATCATTATATTGAATGGAAACCACAGACAGTACGGAACACCCTTACTAAAAATCAGGAGAGACGAGCAGGTGGTCTGAAGGAACTGGTAACACCAGCCTCAAAGCCTTCTAGTTCTAAGGCAACTATGTATCAATTTCCATGGAGCACTTTTGCTCCTACCCAAGGGATAACTCATTTCCATTCGATCTCAGAACACCAGTCAAAACCACTGAACATGCAAGGAGTTTGACACAGCAAAGACCCCCCTTTCCAGATCAAGGCAAAGAGGCTTAGCAAGAAAGCAGAATAAAACATGCATTTTTAAAACTTGTTGTTTGTTTGTTTTTAAGAGAAAGTGTTCAGAGATTCAGGTTTTGTTTCAGTCCAATTCCAATTCATTACCCGAAAATCTGACACGCATCCCACACTTGCACCCTTTGCCTACTATACAAGAGAAACCCAATGCTATCCAGTATTTCATATGACTCTGGAAAATCTAACTAGTTTATCCTGAAAAGCAAACTATAGCTAGACAAAAGAAAGATGTGCTTTAGCATCCATCCTGCCTCCTGCCTAACAGAGGCTTGATTTTTTGTTTTTGTTTTTGTTTTAATAGGACACAAGGAAGAAAGAACAATCTGAACTTTGGAGAGAAAAGAAATATAGAATAAATACTTTAATAATAATGAAGTGAGGAGGAGGCACAAAAACCAAATACAAAGACTAAATTAAGGGTGATGGTGGGGGGGAAAAACAATGGGAGAGAACAGGAGTGGCCTTGATGGAAACTATTCTCCACTGCTTTTTTCTTCGGTGAGATTGGGGTGAAAGATGGTGTCTATGCTACCTCTTTCAGCAACATTAGATTAATACTAAACACAAGATGTAATTTCAGTGGTGAAACTTATATGCAGCGCTTCCAATTATTTTCATTACAATTTCTATTCAGCAAAAATATGAAGAATAAGGATAAACAACATGGTGAGACTAGAACAGTACATGAAACTAAAAGAAAACAAATTTACTGCAGGAACAGAAATAACAGGCGTATAGACAGACGAGGGTACTGAACACACTGATATAACTTTAAAAACCAGGAATAAAAATATAACTGAAATATCCTGGAGATTGTATCCTCATAGACTCATCTGTTGTTTGAGAAGCTACTGAAGAAAAAAAAGTCAGAAAAAAAATAATTTATGGGAGATACAAAATCAGTTTGAGTTGTGCAAATAAAGTCAAACAAGCTCAAATACTCATCCTAACTCCGTTGTCATTAAAGAGAAAATTACTTAGACCAAAAATTTGGACTTCCAAATTAAATCAACATAATCATGGAAATGTCTTGTCACTGTTTTATTGAAACAAATCTGAGGAAAAAAACACCCAGCCAGACAACTTCCGTGAGACAAAGCAGAATCTCCTGAACAGAAGAAAAGATCCTTCATCTTCCCAAAGAGAGGATGCAATCAGAGACAAACTGTGTTTTGCATCTCTGGAAACACCTTACCTAACACAGGAATTTAATGGTTCAAAATGTTCTTCGGTCAGTAAATACATTAGACCTCACTCCAACCTCCTGCACAGATCTCTCACTACATCTTCTGTCTTGTTGCAGAAGCTGATCATGATTCATGAAGTATCATCCTCACTCCCATCATGGCAGATTTCTCCATTTTTCTTCCCTGGAGCTTTGCCATGAACAGCTTTAGAAAACACTGAGATACAATGCTGCTGGAACACCAGAGCAGCGATCCTGCCTCCAGGACTGCTCTTGCTTCTGCTCCAATAAAATACAGGTCAGCTCCTCTGCTCCATGACACACATAGTACCCCTTGGTAGGTCTCTTCATTTGTGTGCATTTTTAACCTGTCTACTTACTGAAAATGCTCCTGAAAAGACCAAGTTCAGAAAATATTTTACTAAAAGGAGTCCTGAGATATTGCTTGTGTTCTGCTCCTCCATGCCCTGTAAGCAGACAGGGCAGTGAGACATATACTCACTCTTTAATGTCTCAGACGTAAATGTCATGCTCTCCCAGGAATACCTGCTTGCAAAGCAGGTACAAGAGGCTCTCAAAACAGAACCCATCTGACAAATCTAGCATCTAATTTATTAGCTTCAATGGTGTATGGTGGAGAAAGCCACCACTCTCAAACAGTGCAAACACTGTTTTTTCAGCATAAACAGTCATTACAATATATGGTTGACTTAAAGTAAGTGGGAGGTGATTCATAACCATGTGCACCACAGCCTTTAGGGAAACAAAAAATCAAATACCATTTTTCCCCTTTTCACTGCAAACACACAAAGAATTCAATCAAACTAAAACAAAATAAAGCAAAAAAAATCTGGAAATACTCATTCTAATATTTTTTAGCTTTGAAAATAAAAGGTCAGAAACACATGAGAATACACTGTAAAAAATATGAGCTATTTTTAAACTTACCTCATGCTTCCCTAGCGTTAGTGTTTCTTCCTGCACATGCATTGTACGTGCACACAGACACATGAAACATCAGTACACTTTGATAGAGAATAAAGAGAAGATGGGTGCAAAGGCCTCACCTGAGGTGTTAAGCTCTCAGCCCCTAACTCAGAGAACACCTACAGTGCCAAGAAGTCACCCACTACCATGCCAGGTTAGCAAGAGGTCAAGGAGGCCCAAGTGGTGAGCAGAGGTGTGGACAGACCGCAGCTGGGGTTAGTGTGAGCCCAGGCCCGCTCCCCACATGGCAGGTGCCATGGAGGGCACTTACTGATGCTGCCACAGACCGCCATGCAGTATTCCTCTGAGTCAAAGTTGTTCCGGTTCCCACCACAGCCGCCGTAAAAGAATGGTGCACATTTTCCTTCAGCCACATCAAAGTACCAGCAGGAGATCATCGCACGGCATGGCCCAGTCTCGGCTTGCTCAGAGCACACCTCTAGTCACAGAAGACCCAGAGGAACCACATTTAGCATGAAAATGGTATAGTCTCTTGGCTTCTTAACTAGGTGTCTCTCTGTGCCCACACACTCAAGGAGGGACGGAGATGCACCAAGATGGTGCTTTGGAAGGAGATGCACCAAGGAGGTGTTTTGAGGAATATGAAACCCTTCCCCAGAGATAATGAAGGTAAATTTTGAACTGACACAGATTCCCACCACGAAGTCTCCTTAGCCTGCCTACACCTTATGTTTTTAGCAACTTTATATGCGCAGGTGTTGCCCTGAAACAAACATGGAATTTCATCTGTTTCCAGGCCAGAGGAGTACAACCACCAACTGACTGGGGGTTTTGCCAATAGCCTTGAGTGATATCCTGCTCAAGCAGCTTACTTGGTACCTGAAAGGAAACATCTGAAAGTAGGAGACACTTTTTCTCTTGTTCTTTTTTTAGCTCTATATACCCTTCCTGACCAAATTATACAAAAGAAAACAAACAAACAATTATTGATACATTATAGTGGAAAACAACTTCTTTTGAGACACCTATTTAAATGCAGACAGTGATGAAGAAACTTCATTTTACAAGCCACCCAGCACAGGGTTTTTAATTCACAGTTTGAGGGCTCACATATCTAAAATTACTGCTGTAGCTTGAACCATCTATGGGAGAAAATCTCACTCTCAGTGAATATGCCTGCAGGAAAAAACTTAAAATTAATTGTGCTTGTGTTCGGTGTGAGCTGCTACAGTCTCTGCCTACATCCTGCAACACAGGGAAACCTGAGGGAAAAACCAAACCATGCAAATTAAAGGAAGACAAAGCAAATTCTGCCTGCAATTTGGAGTTCAGCCAATTACGCAAGTAAACGTATAGCCCTTTACCAATAATGTTCCAAACAGACAAAAACAGTTTTATCTTTCAATGTGCTGCACAAGTAATTTCAAATATATATAATATTAAACACTGATAAACTCCTCATTTACTTTCATCCCACACACTACCTGGCAAACAAACTGCCACATTCAGCTAGAGGCTTCTAAATTCTCTGCATAAATTTGAATTTTGTGAAAAGCACATTCCTAAAGGTTGAAAGGTATGAAGAAATATTACTGCACTAGCGCTGGAAATCCCCTGCATGCTCATCACCTCTCAAATGTTGGCTACAAAGAATCCTGCTTTTCATTATCTGTCCTGATCCATCATCATCAGAAACACCACTACTTTTAAACAGGTTTTTATGTCCAATTGTCACAAGCAATATAACCTACATTCCTTAAATATACAATATAGGTACAATTTTACATGCATTTAAATTATTCACTTATTCCAACCGAAAATAATATCAAGAATCAATTTCAGGAAGCATACATTTAGTCTGAGAGAAACAGATCCAAGAGTATGCAATCATCAAGGATGTGCTAAAAATGCTGCACTTCTGTATGAAGAAATTAGGGGGAAAAGAATACTGAGTTTTTCACTTGAAGAAAAACAAAATAACTATCACTAATTGCACAGCACATTAATTATGAGTAATTGTATATTACCATATGATTAATTATAGACCATTTTTAGTATACAAGTAGTTCTCCTGATTTATTTTAAAATCAAATCCATCCACACCACCCAATTATACAGTCAAATCTGGACAAAAAGCTAACTTTGCACAGTCTTGAAAAAGCTGTCACATGTAAATTAGTAGCTTAGACTTCTGATATAAAACAGACAGGTACAATCAAAAGAATTGTACTGACAGGAAATATAATTTCTGAAAATACAAAGATATCAACAATTCAGTCTTTCTTATTTAATGCTGACTGGGGGCTAGCCTCTAGCCACATAGTAAGCATCTTCTAGGTTTGCCTCAAAATATTTGTTTTGCTATACAGAATGATTTATTTTGCACTGTTATCAGGTTGGAAACTGCTAACAGATTTAATCTGAAATTTCCTACTGCTACCTCTCTCACAGAAATAGCAACAGATATTTGAATGTGCAAAAGCAAAGGTAATTGTGAATCAGACTGAACATCGGAATTGTCTCTTTGGTGAACTAAGTAATTTATACACATGAAGATGCACTTGAACAAGTGTTCAGTAAACCACAGAGTAATATATTAAAAAGAGCAAGCCTGAAGCTTTGCAGTCCACTGTTGTGGCTGTTGACAGGTCCCCTGCCAGACCTGTCACCTCCCATCAGGGGAGGGACATCCTACCCTCCAGCCTGCACTGCCAACCCTACTGCCCTTGGTGAGACCTACATGGTACTTAGGTCACCACAGAGAGAAATGCTCAATTGTCTTCTAATGGTTATGACATAAATGGAGACTAAACAAGAGAGGGGAAACTGCTCTGGCTTACTGTTTCATGAGTGCTTTTTTCAAGGGGAGTGTGTCGCCAGTCCAGTCTAGGAAATGTGTCACTACTGTCATTCATCCCTTTCCCAATGTCACCTTGCCTGTCTGCCCTCTGTGGAGGGCTCAGAGTAGCATTCCTTCACCCCTGCCTTGGGGCAAAGGTACATTTTAAAACCAGCTTCTATTCCTGGGCAATGGTGCAATCACTCCTGTTTGTGGGCCAGATACTCTTCCTGCGCCTCTCTCTATATCCCCATCCATCATTTGTCTGTACAAAAAAAGAGCTATTGCGTTTGGTTCTCAGCTGCAACACCTCAGTTGAGAAGATAGGGAAATAAGTGCTGAGATGCGAAATTCAACAGGTTTTCTCAGGCTGTTAATCCAAACACCACTTCCCCTTCCTTCTGCTGCTGCCAAGTGTAGCAATTAATGTCTACAAGGGGTGAACTACTGTATTTTAGCAGATACTAGGAGCAGGCAGGCAACATACACTGCTGTAGCGGGTTGAGTTTGATTATTCAAGATACAGCACTAATTAATGTAGTGGGTTGAGCTAAATGATTCATCAAAAAAATTAAAAGCTGACTTTGCTTTGTATTTTAATTCTATTGCTGAAAACTGAGGCAAAGATGAGTTACTTTTTGCAAATGTGCAATTCAGTTTTACTTCATACCACAAATAATTTATACGCAGTACAGCATCAACAGTGAGTTTTGCTTTGTTTAAGGAACTTGTTCACTCTTTCCCCTCCAAAGACAAACTTTAGCCTTTAGCTTCAAGAAACGGGATACAATTAAAGAGGACAAGCCTTTGCGACAACCCAGGTTCATTAACAGCTGCTTTTAGAGTGCTAAAAAACTTAAGACTGTTTGAAAACTTCAGAGTTTTCAAACAATCTTATTCCAACACACAAATTCCTCTCACCCTGTGTCCTAAACCACAGGTGCCAATATCTCTGTTCTCCAAAACTTCAGACATGACAAATTACTTTTGAGATAATCAGGAAAGTGTAAGTCAACTTTCCCCATTCCAAGCTTCTTGTTCCAGCATGTTGGGGCAAACCCAGTTTTTTCTAACCAAGCAAGCACCACTCCCTGAAGGACAGTGCTATGGCAAAGCTTGGTGATTTGCTTTTAAATTAAATAGTTGAATACTGAAAACTAACCAGTTACATTAAACATTGGCATGGACTGTGTTATTTTGTCTTTGAAAAGCACAGACTTCAGCACCCTAGTAAATACAGTCTTTACGTATGTGGACATTGATTTATACTGACGTTGGAAGTACAAAGTACTTCCATAAACACTCTTTTACCAAAATGCTGTAAGTAGAGCATATTAGCATTTATGTGCAAACATTTCAGATATTTTTGATGCTCCATTTTTACAGAGGGAAATATGAAATATGGTTCTGAATGTCAGTTTAGATTTTTCATTACCATTATTTTTCCCTGCCACTTGAAGAAAACCAATTTCAAATAAAAGTAAAATTATTATTGCTTTATTTCAAAATCTCAACTCCAGGCTTTTTTTTTTCTCCTTATGGGACTTTAATTCTTCTCCCTGTTCGAAGTTTACAATTTCCAATTTCTCAATTGAAAATGTTGTTAAGAATTTAAGCTACATTTACATATTTCTATCACTGCAAATAACACGTTTATTAAATATTGTTTTAAATTTGAATTTATTTACATGATCATGAGAAATAAGCTCATTTAATGCTGGCAGTCAGTCCCAAACCTTAAATCGGAAATTAAATTTGAAGAAATCGAAGAAAAAAGGGACCAACAGGATGAGCGAGGTTACTAACTCTGACCTGTCTTGGAAGTTGGTTTCCCATGTCTAGTTTACACCTCTGAGAAACCTATTTACCTTAATGCTACAGAAGAAAGGTACCATCATGCCAACTTATAAATACTGCAAGGTCTTGATAAATATAGCCATGGTAATGAAAAATATATTGTATTGATGAGCCTTTCTGTACTACCACCCCTGCAAGTTTGAAGCTGATACAATCAAGTACACACAACTAAATCATACTGAGGGTCTGAACGAGCCCATTAGCACTTGTGTGTGTTTGCTGTCCATTCAAACTGTGTCACAATCACACAGGACCCGAAGACCTCTTAAATGAGGACCTCAAACACTCAGTTGCTTAAGTATATGGGATCAGATCTTTTCTTTTACTATTTATCTCTCACTAAAAAACAGAGTAAATAACTGATAAATGCAAATGAAGTATATGCTCCCCTTCTTCAGGCACTAGTATATAAAATATCACAACTGGAGCAATTTTGGCTTCCATAACTTCAGGAATTGAGCTATAGTTTAAGGATATTAATATATATGCCTCTATATTGGTCTTTATTTTTTAAACTAGCTGAGAAAAATTAGGCAAGAGCAAATGCACTGTTTTTCTTTCAGTTATACTCTTTGTATTCTAAAAAGGTCCAACTGTTTTTACTCAATTAATCAATCAAAAGGGAATATTAAAAGATAATTTCACTGAAACAAAACTTTCTCATTCTGAATAGATGGTTAGAAGAGGCAACCAAATTTTAGTTTTGAGTATTCAAAGACAAGAGCTAATTTCAGAAGAGGGTTTTGGAATTAAAAGACAGCTATGAAGCTGGCACATGCTCTGGAACTATAGTTGGTGCACAAGCTACACAATTGCTAAAATGCTTTTTTACAGAAAATAGTTTAGAAACTAAAATTATGACTTCTCAATGCAATACTGAGGACAGCTCCTCTAAGGCTGTTAAATACCCTTCAATTGTAACTTCCATCCTATGTAATGAAGATGAAATTTTCTCTATAATGTTTATTCTTAAGCTACTGCATGGGCATTTTTACCATATTAAAAAAAATAATGGTATACTTGGCTAGAATACAAAGCCTTATAGTTCTGAAGTGGAACAAATATGTGAAAATATATTTTTTATTTCTTGTACACAAAAAAACTACATTTGGAACTAAGGTGCCATAAAGTTACCACTGATGGCCAGAATGGAAACAAAAAACCCGGCTTGATTTTAAATCTAGGTTAATATAGTTTCATGAATTTATGTGTTTTAAAAAAGGTAATATTTCCACAAAGCATCACAATTCTGCTAACGTGGCATGACAGTGAGTATGAGGATTAGCCCAGAAGTGCATTCCAGTCTTTTTATACAGCAAAATCTTCAGCAAAAATATGCCATAAATTACTGCTTCAATATAATCAAATGACATCTTCTATAGGGAAACAGATTCTTTGTAATTTTTTCTGGCAGGATATATTTCAAATGAAACTACTCTCCACCTTCCAACTTTACAAAAAATTACACTATTACTGTGTTTAGTATTTCAGTACTTTTGCCCTCGACCCACCAAGGTAATACTATATTGTGTCTCCATCAACAAGATCACCAGATTATAAAAAAGATTTCCTCCAATTGCAACATATAAGAAAGTATTATATCATGATGGAACAGCTGTGCTTTCAATTAAAATGTCCAATTAAAAGCTATAAATGCAAATCCATTAGGTTAATTTTATCAGCTCTCGCTCATAAATTAGAGTAGATAATCATTCTTAATGAAGATTTCATAGCAAAAAACCCCAGTGTTGTATTGCACTGATGTACCCCTGAGTTATTATTTTGCACTGAGGAATTTATTATGTATCACATTTCATTCTATGCACCCCCACAGGATCCTGTAGTTTCCTTCACGCCTCCCTAAAATTGTTTCCCATTGGCTTTGGTTCCTTTCCTCCACCCCCCTTCCCCTGAATTTAAAAATTCCCTCCTCCGAGGTGTTCAGTCTCTTTCTTTTCACCTTCTTGCCCTTCTCCCCTCTCCCTCACTCCCCAGGAGTTGTTCCACTATTATATCTGCGGGACGTAGTCCCATAGAAGAAAGAGCACCTCTCATCTTTTGTCCTTGTCGATTTGCCGGGGACCCTGATCTAGCCAAATTGGCCCCCCATGGAGCAAATATGACACCCCAGTGGATTTATCTTAATGTGTACTATTTATACAGTAACCAGCCATGTTTTCTTGATATGAAATGCAACCACACATCATCCCTCTCCAAATAAAGCATATGCATATTGTTGAAGGCAAGGAAGAAGAACAAGGAACTACTACTACAATACGATGATAACCTTTCAAAGAAGAAAAGTTGCCCTGGTAAGCTGTGGGTGCTCCAACCCTTGAAGTGTTCAAGGCCAGGATGGGCAGGCCATGGAGCAGCCTGGTCTAGAGTAAGGTGTCCCTGCCCATGGCAGGGGGTTGGGGATGATACTTAAGGTTCCTTCTAAACCAGACCATTCCATGATTCTATTAAAGTGGGGTAAAGCTATGGAGTGTGGGAAAAAAAAAATCCAAATAATGTAGCAGACACTATTAATATTGTCCAAAGTTCCAAGCTGACAGGTCTGGCAACCAGGGTTAATCTCTCTTGCTTATGGTAGAAGTCACTGAATGGATTTGAAGGCTTTCAGTTAAAAATCTTCAGGAAAAAAACACTCATGATGGATCAATGATACTAAGACTTACCATACCAACAACAAGCTACTTTTGTCTTGCTAGGAAACTAGCATATGGTCTCTCACTTGTAACAACAGACTGTAAATACAGTTAAAATGTCACACGACACAGCACTGCTTAGATTGTTTCCTAACTGCTTAAAGAAATCCACCTTAATTAGAGAAAGTAAAATCAACTGAAAAAGGGCAATATTACACTGCAGGAGGCAGGTGAGGCTTACGTTGCCAATTCCCCCACATTTCCTGGCAGGTGTGCAGAGAAGCTGCCAAGTGTTTTGTGCCAGGCTGCTGGGCTGACCCCACTGCTCTCCTCTAATGAGATCTGAATGACTATGATGTTGATGGGAGGCACTAAGCTGAAACTGCTTATTCTTTGTTGTATGCCAAGAGAGACTGATTTTTCTTGTCACTTCCTGTGTCCTTCTGCTGTCCTGTGCAGAAGGACAGCAGAAACAAAATCCCAAACAACGGCACATGATGGGGGAAGCAGTGCTCCCGCTTGCTTTCATTACACACTGGAAAAATCACAGGGAGCCTGGATCCTCAGGAGCAGCTCTGCAAACCCCATAATACTATAGCAATGATAGCAGAAACTAAACCACTTCCTTGCCTAAATCCCGGCCATCAGAGTCATTTCCCTTGCTTCACACAGAGACAAAAAACAAGAGCAGGGCTTCATAAATGAGACATATTTTCTTTCAGCACAAATCCAATGCTAACATCTCCCCATCACCAAAGGTGAAAAACGTTTATTTCACACTAGTTTCCCCATCTGAATCCCTGTAATCTCAGACTCACAATCATCTGGATTTAACATCTGAAGCCCAGCAAGAGCATATCTAAAAGTTTTAACTGGTCTGCTGCTATACACCATATGAATTGAAAGTAAAGATGATCTCTCACAAAAGGTAGGAAAGTGAGAACTGGCAAATACTGGGCTATGGAAAGTTTATTCATATTTTTTAATAAACACATGGAAATGTGGTTGCTGCAGAAACTGAAAGAAAATATTATCCTCCTGCCAATGGACTTTTCTCATTCTCTAGGCAAGATTAATTTCCTTTACACTGAAAATAAGTTTGTAAGTGGTTCTACTATTACTATTTTGGTCACAATTCATTAAAATATACACAGAAATAAAACTGCCTGAAAATTTGATTCTACAATAGCTCAAGTATCTTTAAAGTATAACACTGCATTTGTGCTTTTCATTATTTATGGCTGATGGCAGCCATTCCACTGATTTGGCAGAGAAAGGGCTCAGTACCGGTCCACAATTAGATCCTTACTTATGGCTTTACAACAGTTGTTCATTTGAAAAGCAACTGTTCTTAAACTGGATAAACCACTCTCTGTGTTCTTTAATGCTAAAGACATAATATTAGTTACAGCTTCATAAAATTGGGTGTGAAGGGTTGTGAAGAGCATCCTAGGATGTTTTTGACCTGGCCTTGGGCAAGGCAGCCTGGAACAGAGCTCAGTCCACATGAATGAAACTCTGACACGTCAATCCTTCTAGAGAGGCTTTCAAGGTGTCTCCATAGTAAAGATGACTTCTTAGTACATATGTTCTCAACAAGGACCCTCTGCCTCTTTCATTTACAATGACACTGACAAACTTTTGTATTTGCATCAGAAGGATGCTCACCACACAAGTTCCTATGCTGGATCTGCTGCCTGCACTGGGAGGACAGGGATCCTATAGAAAGCTTTGTCTTGTATGTAGCAAGGGAAGCAAAAGCAAGGCTCAAGGCTACGTCATTTGGATACTTCTACTTTAATAAATAAGCAAGTACTTTGCATAGTGCACCTCTGTCAGATACCACTTACTCTCCAGGACACCATCCATGCCCCAGGAAAGCTGAAGGTCAGGAAGCCCAAAGGCTTGTGGCAGAACCATGCTGAAAACTTGTACTGGTAACAGATTGTCCTCATCTCACTTGAACCAATGCATATTTCCCTCACAGTCACCCAAGGTGGGAAGTGTTAGACTTAAGAAAAACAATATGCTACCATTTCATGATCAGCAAATATATGCATTTCTAAAGGGCTTCTAAAAAGTTGCTTCAACAGTTTACCTCATCTTTTAATGTTATGTTCAAGTGATTTTATGCTACCTTCCTGAAAGCTATAAATCTTAACCTCCTTGAAACATCACTCTCAATAGAGAAACATGTTCTACCAAATTTGTCCTCACTTCCACTCATCCTAAATCCCATAAAGTCAAGTCTATTTATTTGTTTTCCCTTTCAATATTCATTTGCCAGTGAGAACAGGGCATTTTATCCCCAGGGGGTAAAAGCTCACATACTGAAATATGTTTAATTGGTTTAAAGATATAAACACCTCCTACCCCCTCCTCACTGAAAAAGCTCTACAACAACTGAACAAAACACCCAACAGTTATAAAAGACAGAAACACACAAGACTGAGTTGCCAGCCTTAGAAAGAACCATTTGCAAGTCATTTTAGCAAAGCTTTAGTGCTCCATGTAGACTGAAGAGAAAAATATAACCAAGTTACTCTGCTTTTCCCAAAGCATCCCCTGGGCAAGCTTCTGTGCCTTGGTGTGAGACAAACACTGGAACCAAGGCTCAAGAGAAAGGGACACTGCCACATACAAAAATGTGGGACTCCACTACCACTGGAGTCCCAAGAATACCCAGAGGCAGGGGATATGGAAGTATGGGGAGAGGAAAGGAGGCAGACCAGATGTTTTCTGCCTCATTTCACAACAGCCTCAATTTCTATAATATTCTCTCTGCCTCCTGCATGTCACAACTCCTTTCTTTTCAAATGTCGTCTTTAATTTCCTACCACCTTCTCCAGCATTTATCAGTAAAGATGTAAGCACTGTAGAAGAACTGGGATCTATTTTACTTAGATTTACACCACACTGAACTGTAATATTAAAATAGAAAAATAAGGGTAATTAATTCCATTATGCATTGTAGGAGAAATGAGGTATTTAAAAAAAATATGCTGCTATGCTGACCATGAACTAGAATAAAATTCAAAGTTCAAAATATAGACCTGTTAATAACTAAAAAATATAATGAAAATTAAATTTTAGAAATGAAGACTTCTTTCTCACTCCATGTACTCTATTTTTTCCTATTTCCTTCTTTCTCACACAGTACAACTCACTAGTTTAGGTTAATTTTTCTGTAAAGTTATTTTAAATTGATCTAACTTTATTGAATTACTAATTCATGCAAAAACATAGCAAACAAGTATCTAAGAGAATCACACAAAATGACCTATCACTGCTGTTAATATCAGAGATCAAAGCAGCTCGTACTACCTCCTGCTTGGAACTGATACTTTCTATCCTTCTGTAAATCATGTGCATGATAAACTATACACACTTTCCTGTCCTATTTGCTACATATGGCAGCTGAATTTTATTTAATGCTACTTTAAAATAAAAACAACCCTTCTGTTTACACACACACAACAAAGGACAGAGAGTCCCTGCATCATCTGTGTGCCAGGAGGGCTGAAAAACCAAAGAGTTGTGGCAGAGCTAACTCCACAGAATATTGGTAATGGGAAAGGGAAAGGTGAGGGGAATAAACACGCAATTACAGGAGCCGAAGCACAACAATACTGCAACTTTGGGTATTTTGCTGTTTGGAACATTTTTTTGCTGTAAGGGGCAAATATGCAAAGTAGCAGGATTAGTTTTTCAGCCCCAAGCCTGATGCTCATGAATTTACCTCTGACAACCTCTTCCACAGACTCTGTAGTTGTTGTGGTAGTGGTTGCAATACTGGTAGTTCTTTCGGTTGCCTCCTCATACTCTTCTCCTGTCTCTTCAATTTCATCACCATCATCATCATCATCATCGTCATCAGCATCTTCATCTTCCACAACAGTTAGCTCCTCATCTTCCTCTGCTTGTTCTTCTACCACCTTATCATCGCTAAATGAAGAAAATTATCATGATGTATCAGCAACAAAATTACTTCAAGGTAACATGAGAGAACATTTCATTCAAAAACTCTATAAGGGAAACAGTTAACCTGTTTCTCAATCTCCCTCCCTTCCCTTTAAATAGAAAAGAAAGAATCAGGGACACTGGAATGTTCCAAATAGTAAGAAATGCTAAAGAAATGTCTAAAGGAAAAAAAAAGTCAACATTAGCATACCATATTTTGACAGCTGAATAATACTGTAAATATGCTTACTCCATGGTACCACCAACCAAATTTTATTTTGAAAGAAGATCAAATTTTCACAAAATGCACTCAGTTGATGTGAAAGAAGCAAGAAAGTTCCTCAGGAACTTCTCTGCCTCCCTCAAGAGACAGCTTATCTAGAGGCACCCTGCATGCCTTTTATAGAAGACTACCAAGTGTTGAACTGACCTTGAATTATGGACTGCAGAGTTTTTCCTTCTGCTGTCACAAGTGCTATGTAAATGGAAAAGACACTTCTACAGGACAACATGATATAAACACTATACATACACCATCACCTCTGAACAGCAAGAATTAAGTGGATTTGTCAAGTCCAGTATCTGCAGTTCATCTCCAGTTTAAGGGGCTTCCAGTCTTAGCTCACTATGGACATTTAAACTACATATGCTGAGTATACGACATCCAAATTTTGATCAAGAGTATCAGATACCTTATACCTATCAACACTAAAAAAAGATGCACTCTTTCACCTAAGCTACAAACATAACACATGTTTAAAAATCTGCAAATTATTTTTCCTCTTCCTTTCTCATGAATGATCACTTTCAGATACTGGCACGCTCACAATGTTAAAAAAGGACAACAGAAACACTCCAATGAAACAAAAAAAGGAAAGACAGTTACATGGAAGGTGTTTCAAAAATAATTTGCATGCATGCATCCAATATCCATCTTTTTAACTACACAAAAGCAATCAACTCAGCTATGTCAGTCCGCAGCATTTTACTATGAAATTGTCATTATGAAGGACCAGCTTTTTTTTCCTATTTTTATTTTTTTAAATTATTATTATTTTTAGGGAGCATGATGGTGAAAAGCACCATGGGGGAATGAAAGAAGACAGTTCTCTGTGTCCATTGGCTGGATGTACCTGCCATTACAGTGGGCCCTGGTTCCCTCTCCAGTTACTTATCAGAAGCAAATGCTTAAGGGATAGCCCACACCTGCCTCTTCATTATTACTTGCTGCTAGGTGAAAAACTAGACTGCTGAGAATATAACAGAAGAACCACAAGTGGTGATAGATTACATCAGTGTACAGGGCCAGGCTCCTGAAAATATTCTAAAAAACTTGCACAAAAATGTACTACAATATTACTAAAATATTCTTTCAACAGTTTTGAGTGCTCCTAGAAAAATCCTATTTCTGCTAGCTATTCCACAGGACTCAGTCACAAAGATCGTATTTCACAGAATTATATTTTATTCCAGGTTTTAAGGAAAATGAACAATGGAAATAGAAGTGGATTTACATCAGATTTAGATTTATCAAAATTAAAGTGATTTTTGCATATTTTTAGTATTGGTAAAGGTACATTTTGCAAGAAACATGATGACATACACTTAGATGTTTTTCCTTGGATTTAATCACTGTTATCACCCTGGTTCCTCTTCAAAGAGAATGCATGTGAGAGGAATGACAGAGAAGAAAAGGAAAGGGAATGAACATCTACAACATCTGGAATTACAGCATGAACCTTTCAAATGGGGACAAATCTCTTCCTTCTGCAGAGCTGTTTCTCCCCACAATGCTAAATTCTCTGATTCCATTTCCATTTCTCAATTAGCAACATCCCAGTGCTGTTTCCCACACAGCACATCTCACTTCTGTATACCTTTTACCTCAGTAATCAGTCTAAATCCACTGTTTTCAAGCAAACATTTACTACCAAATGAATGTAGGTACCAGTATTTTTCTCAGAAATCTTGGAGCTTTATTTAAGGTATATAGCAGGTATGCTTGCTTCCTGATATTATTATTATTATTATTACTACATTTTACCTTCTTCTGAAAACAAGTATGACTCAGTCTTGTTTCTACTGGAAGAACAACACTTTGACAGCTTTTTCTGCCCTCAATACCACCCCAGCCCAGGTTTTATTGGCACCACAGACTGTAGTGTCTCATTTACAGGAATTTGCTGACATTTCACCTTAGCTTAATGGTGCCAGTGACAGGATTTTTCAAAGGCTGCTCAAAAAACTGACTTGATGCACTGACAAATTCACATATTTGTAAAGCCATTCAGCCACTGAATTTAACAGTTCAGCAGTAAACAACAGAGGAAAATTTTTAGGCTTGATGTACCCATGAATATATCTGCAACCCCTGCCAACATCTCAGTCTCCTGTCTGTGGGGACTTCTGGCAAGGTGGGCCAGCATTTCTCTTTCATGTGGACACAAAGGCCATCATGGTTTTGAACCTTCAACCTCCTCACACATGGGATTCTAAGATCCATTTCCCCCATCATACAAATGATGTTCCGCTTGAGTCCAAGTAGCACAACAGGTCATTAACACAAATCATCTCTAGTTCTATGTGTGGTGAAAGAGGGTATTTGGAGTTTGGTGGTTTCAGTCCTATTTCTATTGTCACAAACACACTGGGCCTCCAAGCAGCCTGAAGTTCCTTCCTGACTCAAACAGGAACATACTGATCACACCGGTGGGCATATTTCTGGTTTTAAAATGCAAGCCGCTATACAGCTCCTGCTAGTATGCATTTAAGCACATAGTTACAAGCAATGTTTAAACCATGAACCTGTAAATGTGTATCTAGTAGCTTCCTTTTCGCAATTTATCACTGCAGTAAGAACTGGCATCAATGTATTACTCATTCTTTTCACTCAGAAACCTGCATCACTCTGTTCTTTCAAGAAGGTAAAACTGAAGGAAAGGTAAAAGAGAGTGAAGGAAAACCAACTGTGTTACTTCTTGCTGTTCAAGAAATAAGAAAACATTAGTAAATGAAAGTTTTCTTTCTGAATTCCAATAACCCGCAAGAGTGAAAAAGGCAGAAAACATATGTGTTTTCCTTTCTAATCTTGTTTCAGAAATAATGGGCTGCAGCATAAGCTATGCTTTAAGAAGTTATGTCTCTGCAGCTACTAACTTCATGCAAAGCTTTCAATTTACGATAGCAAATAACTGAGGACTAATTAATTGGGAAGTGTTTCCTGCTTGTCTGCAATGAAAGCTCATCCATTTTGATGCAATTTTACCGTGATTTTGCTAAATAACTTGAATTAAAATGTATACTCCATCAGTGGGTGAAAGAAAGAATGCAAACGTGTTCAAGACAGGTGTTTTATAATCTGGAAAGATTAGCATTCACTACACTTTGCAACTGTATTTTATTGCAGACGGAGTCCATCTATCTTGACTGTGGTTTTAACCAGCCACCAAGCCTGAGCCAGTAGCTGCGGGAAGCTAATTCCAGGATAGGAACCAAATAGCAGCAGCAATAAGTTGCTGTCTGGGCAAAGAGGGCAAGGCCAATGTTGGCTTCAGACAGCTGTGGGAATTACACAGGAGAAGCTCTTTCAGTCTAACAGGCTGAGTCAATGGTAATTTATGCACACATAACCTTTACCACTGCAAGTACCATCATCCCAGTTTCCAGCCTCTTGTGCTTCCCAAAAGCAGGATTGTCAAGCATTCCACCCAGGGTTTAGCTTTGCTTCCAGCTAAAGAATAATAATATATATATTTATCCTTGTGTATAGGAAAGATCCAGACCACCAAGTTATTCAGTCTTAAAAAAAAACACAAAACAGAAACAGAAATCAAATTACAAGAGTAAGATATATGCTTGGAATCCAGGAAAGAAGATGAGTGCATTTGAGGTGGCTTAATTACCAGTCTTCTGGTTAAAAGAAAATCAGAAAGCTAACATGCAAAGAAACAAAATACACCCTAAACAAAACTGAACATCTGAGGCCTGGGCATTTTTTACCTAACATATTTCCAAATCTCGCATGCTAGAAAATTTTCTTCTGAACTAAAATTTGAAAGGATGAGATTTCTCAGAAACCAAGTTTGATGTCGCCACCAGCACACTCTAGTGTCACTAACCAAACATTTGAGACAAAACAGTAACTACTTAAATCTAAAAACTAATTGAATGGTGCACTTTGTCACATAAGCACTTTTCCCACTGTACTTTGTTATTTGACTTTGGCACACAAGCTGACTTCAATATTGAGTATAGTAACTATGTGATACTGAGAGTCCAGGTAGTAGATTTAAGCAACACCTACCAAAGTAGTTTTGCATGGGCTAGAGAGTGGAAAGGAAGTCAAAGACAAGTATGAAATGGAGATTTCAACACTCACATTCAAAGTCTGTGAGTAAGGGATTTTAACAAGACATCTGGTTTTTTTAAGCATCGGGGAGGCAGGAATAGACAGCAGGGCAAGAATCAAACTGCACTGCACTTGTGAGATTAGGCACAGAGACAGGAAAGAAAAGGGTTATGTCAGATGTCTGGTCTATTTTTTTTTTAAATGGCTTATTGGTATCAAAGTCTGGAAAATTACAGAATTGACAGTCTGACACACAGCACTGTTTCTGGTCTGCCTGTTAAGTAACCACAAATGCAAAAATGCTCAAGAAGTGCCTTCATTATTTTTATTAAGTTTGGGTTATATATTAGGTTAGGAAATTTGGTATCTCACACGAAGAAGAAATAATATCACATTTGGACATAAACATCTATTACAACACTTTTAGACTTCAAAGAACTCAGATGGGCACCTTCCATTGCACAGCAAGTTGGGACAGAATTTATATTTATATTATTTTTCAGACATTCATGTTGTCACTTCTAATAATTTTCCATTCTGTTTTCCTTTACTGAAGAGGTTGCAATGATCTTTATTCTCATATTTACTAATTTAAAAAATCAAATAAGTTATTTGAAAGGCCATTTCTGAGTTCTTAAGACAGAAAAAAAACCTGAATTTGGTGCTTCAGATTCTCCCTCCTTTTATTGTAACTAAGCTTTTATACAAAAAAAAAAACAAAATATGCACCTGTTTCCATTAAATTTGTAAAAAATGAGAAAAGTTGCACTAAGAATCTTTCAATCCAATTTTTAAATAGAACACTTATACAAACCAAACACACATTCCTTGCCCTACTGCCTCCAAGAGATACATTTACCTTTTCCCCAATAATTAAATACATCTTTTATTACCATTAGAAATTTCTTTTAATAGCTGAGTTGCTTAAAAAGCCACATATACAGGATAGCATTTCATTTCACAGAAGGTACCTGTTTACTAACAGGCAAGAAAACTTTCAAAACTGACCTAGTTTTCTCTATGAAACAAAGCCTTTGCTGGTGTTACTGTTCTGACAGTTCTTTTCGGAAGATGAATGATTCAGCAAGAAGTACGTAATTTTTAGATAACAGATTAATAATGTAATTAACCCATTTGTTTTCTTGCTTTGATTATTTTTGCTGAAGAGAACCTTAGAAACTAGAAAATTAGACCCACAAACACACAAAATCACGCTCTGTGAGCCTGATGACAATGAATAAATATGTTCGAAATCCTGACAGCAGAAATGCATTAAGAGTGAATGTGATGGAAGAGGGTGGAAGGAAGATCACCTACACAGTTCTGAGAATCAGCAGAAAAATCCAGATCTGTTACAATATATTTCTTTCCACAGAACTTCTGCATTACTCAGAATGAAATATTAAGTTTCTTTGTTCAACATGCTATCCTACTGATTATCCAGGGCAGACAACTGTGACATATGTACCAAACCAATTACCTGTCCTGCTTGTGGAATTCATCATCTTGCTATTCTCACACAAGAGCAACAGGAGAAAAGTGGAAGAATAACTTTCAACTGAGAAAAAAACTCCAAACAAAACAAAACCACCACAAAACCCAAAAAACCAGAAGCATGCAATAATTCTGGTTGTTGAATTTAAGATACTGAATAACATTTTTTTTCAAGAATGTGTCATCTTTAACTTCTTAAATACTGTTGCCACCCGCAGCAACTGGAAGAGGCTGGGACTTCTGCAGAGCAGATAATCTCCACGCACACAGACAGAAGAAAAAGGGGCACCTTTCATAGCAAATTTTTTATGGCAGCCACAGCATACCAAGCCTGGTAAAACACTTGGCAGAAACGAGCACAGATCCAGTTCTCCAGGTCATCATTTTACTATTTAAGCCTCTTCTTTGCTCAGGTCAGAATTTCAGTGTTATTTTTTCCATCAGCAGTGATCAAACTAGAGAAGCCATGTGAAGGAAGGGTTCTTCATCATGTAATCAAGCTGAAACATTTGCATTCAAGATTAGAATGTAATTTTTTTTCTGCTGAGTAAGAAACAACCTAGATGTTTTTGGTGTTTCATCCAAGTGTGTAGCCTTTGTTAGAAGGCAAAAGAAAAGAAGTACTACAGAAGACCCTTTGGTTCACTGTGCTGTTAAAGTACAGCTTCATAAGAGGTGGAATTCTGAAATTTCTACAAACCACCCCAATGTCAAGCTCTTACTTCTAGCACAGACTACAAGTATCTCTGAAAGGCAGATAAAGCAGGAACTGCAGGATAACTTTATGAGGGCATATCATACCATGCATCCTCCAGCACATAGTCACGCTGGTGTGACAGTATGTGTCAAAACCACCAGGTTTAAATTTCCTTCTTCCCATTTCTTCATTCATTGTAAGTAATACAGCTCTTGAAATGGGGCAGTATCTATCACAATGTCACTTCTGAGAACCTCTCATAGATCAATCAGAAGGGTTTCTTAAGCTGATTATTACACTAACCTTCCTCTCCCACATTTCAGTCATCACCAGTCATTGAAGTGACAACTTAAACCTTTTGCTTATAAAATTGTTATCTGGTACTTAAGGAAAACCTGGCAGCTGATGGCTCTCTTTTGTGAGGTAAAAAACATGTAACCCTTCTCTGCAAATAAACCTCCTACCAAGTGTGTAATTTTGATGCCTCCTGAAACAAGCTCAACATTCACTGAAGTCATATAGGTAGCCTGCACAGCTACAACTGTTTTCATCAAGGGTCAGGAAAGCCTGATTATCTTCTACTCATCACTTCCTCAATTAGATTCATTCTCTCCTCCCAGAGCCTCACCCATCACTTCAGTTAATGCTTAATTCTGAAATGATGATTGTATTTGCCAGCTCAGCATCACTATTATCTCTTAAAGTAATGTGCAGTTTCATGAATTCCATCCTAACTTTTCTTGTCCTAAGAAGAAATCCAGCACTTACTAGTCTTGTGAGTCATTATCATTCTGGTGTTTGTATGCTTTCAGAATTTTAGTTTAACAACCTCACCTCCATGACAAAAAGTTTAAAAATTGTTATTAAAAAATATATAATGAGCTAGCTGAATATAAAGTAACAGCCAACACAAGTGACAAATCCAATCAATATAAGAATGTGAGACACAAATTATGCTAATAGGATACAAAATACACAAATAGGACAAAATACGTCTAGAGTTCTTCAACATAGACAGTAATATTATGCAATTATACTGTATATTATATAACTCGGAGATGCCTTAGTTTAATTTATAAATACAAGTGATTAAGTTTTATCATTAAAATATTTATAAAAACACAAAATTTTCAGAGAAGCTCTACCATTAGTAGATAGATCTGTTTAGAACAGATATAAAACTACTTCCATTTCTAAGAGTTCTACCACAAAAATCAAGATGAACTTCTGACCAATTAGGTGAAATATTATATGCAAAACACCTTCCACATTATCTCCCCTAAATGAATTATTTCTCTGAAATAGCAATTTAGCAATGGATAACTCTTGTATTGCAAAATCCATCTCAATAATTGGTATTAACCTCTACTCATGGAAAATTTCAAGAAGGAGGGAAGAAAAAAGCAAGAACAACAAAGCAAGTTTGTAATTCCTTGTGTTCATTTTAGGGCACTGACTGCCAACTAGGAACAATTTGCATTAGGACAGCTGATGAAAACACTGCCTCTGGCTGCACCCCTTCCTGCTTCTGTGTCACAGCCAACTGAGCTCTCCAACAAGCAGATCCTGAATTATTGCAACAGGCACAAGGCTCAGTTTTCCTAGAATTTTCAGGGCTATGAACAGCCTACAGTTCAGTCTGCACAGTATGGAAAAAATGATTTTTTTTAATCTATCCAAATGCAAGTAATTTCCTTCTTCTAAGGCAGAACCTGCAGTACAGACCCTTTGTCCAGCTTCACATCTGGTTCAGATTCACCAGCTCAAGTGTAGGCAAGTAAAGTTTTTTTAATGTTATGCTTTTTGAAAGAGTCATTTAGGATACACCCACTGGAGCATTTCCCACTGAAATTTTAGGAATTAGCTTTTCCAATTTAATGAAAAAGCTGACATCGATGAGAACTCACGGTTTATTGTGAGTGGCAAGATGGCTGGAAAACAGGTGAACACACTAGAGACAAAATTTTTACTTTCCTAAAGTTACAATGTTTCCAATGAAAACTTAGCTACTTTGGTTTTTTGTTGGCTTAGGCAAGAACGGGTTTGGCTTTTTTCCTTTCCTTGGCCTTGGAGAGACTGCAGCTACAGTCTTGGGGCAGCTTTTTTTCCGAAGTGAATTGGACAGTTTGGATTTGGTCTGAGATCAGAGAGAGCAATTGACTAGAGAAGAATCGGCTGGGACCGGCAGGAAGGCAAGGCGCAGCTACCTTTCAAGAGAACACAGTCCACGTACCACATACGCTGGGGAGTGAGGTTTTGAAAAAGCTGGCGCAAGAGCCCCAAGGCTCCACCCTCCGCGGCCCCCACGGCCCCCACGGCCCGGACCCACTTTAAAGCTACAGTAATATTTCTTGGGCATAAAGCAGACAATAAGGGAACAGACTAATCATCATAAAATCACCCCAAGACATTGAAGCTGGCGGGGCTTAGCCTAGAGAAAAGGAGGTTCATGGAGGACTTTCTCTGTCTACAACTCCCTGAAAAGAGGGTGTAGTGAAGTGGAGGTACATCTCTTCTGCCATGTCTCAAGTGAGAGGATGAGAGGAAATGACTGTTAAGTCCCACTATGGGAGGTTTAGATTAGATATCAGAAAAAGGAAAAACATCACCGAGAGAGTGGTCAGGCATTGGAATAAGTTGTCCAGGGAGGCAGTGAAGTCACTACCTCTGGAACTGATCAAGAAACATCTGGACACGGCACTTGAGGATTTGGTTTGGGGGGGATTATGATGGTGCTTGGTTATTATGTTCACAGTTGGACTAGATGATCTTGAAGGTCTCTTCCAATTTTGATCATTCTGTGATCCTGAATTTCGCAGGCAAGTTTTTTGGACTCACAGCTGGACTTCCAATTGAGGCTCAGATTTTTGACTCAGCGTCACAAGACAACATTAAGAACAATGTGAAAGAAAGAGGACAAAGAACCAGCAAGATACGCCATGTAACTGCATAGTAAATATAAGCGTGAGGAAACATGGAAAATGAAGGATTTAAGTAGTAAGAATCTCTGAAAGAACTGGTCCTCCTCCATGATTTCTTCCTTTGCAATCCTCCATTATCCAGCCAGTTCATCAGCCATGAAGCCCTTCCCACTGCAGGGGGACTGTAACATCCCAGGGTTCATACAGTCAGAGTCTGTCTTTACTCCAGGTATCTGAGCTGGCCTCTTCCTTCCAGCTGTACTTAAACACCACCATGATCATTTGATTCTTCCTAGTTTATCCTTTTATTCTCCATGTTTGAGCTGTGTTTGCTTCCTCCAGCAAATGCCAAAGAAAACAGAGTATTCATCAAAGCAATACATATGGAAGATTAGAGCTTTTTGATTACTCGTCTCCCTGGCCAGATAGTATAAAATATAACTAGGTCAAGCAATTCTGCCCTAAGGGCTCTTTTTTCATGCTGTATTCCCAAATACATTTTTCTGGAGGTGGATGGAGAGATAAGCAGGGGAAAAAGAAGGGTTTGAAGAACATGACGAGATGTAACGGGGAGAGAAACAGTGCAAGAGGATTTCATATTTTGGACAGTCCTTGTCAACGAACACCATGAACACAGAGAACACCATGGAGTTTGTAGCATTTACCATGGAGTTTGTAGCATTTGTAGCATTTACTTGCTTTCAACTGTATTTGCAATTAAAACATCAACATCTTCCTGACTCCTGCCTGCAATATATCTTCCACTGCTTTGGCATGCAGAGAACCAAACAAAAAGAGCTAGTCAAAGTAACACTTACAAAAGGAAAGAGAATTTTCCTCAAGTGTGAAGCAAAATTACTAAACCCCACTAAATTTTACTTTTAAAATTCTTATGCAAACTCTTGTATACTATTAAATTTACTTGCTTATGTGTCACTCTCTAGACTTTTAGGCATTTTTCATAAACTTGTGCCACAGGCAGATATCCCAATTGCCTGTCTGCCTACCTTCTGCAAGGTAGCAGCGGGACAGGAGTCTGTCTGTTGTTATAAAAGGTCAGAGCACTGTACAACTGTGACCTATTTAACCACACTTTGTGACAGTCTGATTTAATGGCAGCACTCTGGGGAATTTGGATAGTAATTAATTTGATGCTGAGGTTAACTTGCAGATGTTTCAGAAGGGAAGACAGTGGGTAACATGTGTGTTGATATCCTAGTACCATGAAAGTTATAGATTAATATGTAAGAAGAGCTAGAAAGCAAAGGAAATTAAATACAAATTTCCTCTATGTTAAGTGCATACTTTACAACAAATGATTAGGCAAAGCAATTCTTCTAGGGCCTGTCACTCCTCTTCCCCACAGAAGCACAGGGTGTCACCTGGAAGCTGTTCAGAACAACAGGTACATACACAATACTGCTTTCACCACTATAAAAATTGACCAGTTTTAAATGCCTTTCAGAATTTATTGGATTATAATTGAAGGAGGCAATTAAGAAAAAATTATTTTTTTTCACCTACTACTGACAGAAAACCAGAGCTCTACATCGAGTCAAAAAGATAAATAATTTCAACTACATTTTTTTTAGCATCCGGTAGATGAGCACTCATTCTTAAAGTCAGTCTAGTACAGGGCTGCAAAATCAGAGAACATGATTATAATGTTATATAGCACAAATTTGTTTTTGTTTTATTTCACAGATGCCTAATTACCACCACAAAATAGATTGTGTTCTTTTGGATTGTTTATTGTTGTAAAAAAGCTACCATATTAACTATGCTAATGGAAAGTACAAACAAACCATAAAACTTTGCTTGGCAGAAGTTTCTCATAAACTGTAAATCAAACCATTATAATATACGCTACTCCCCACAATGCAGCATTTACAACACTATCCCATCATTACATCAGCATTGTACACCTTTTCTCACCAAACAGATAAAATTAATTTTGCCTAATCTACTGAGGGGAAAACAATGAGAAATAAAATCTATTTTGGACCTTGAAAATATATTTCAATGGTCTAGAAAGACTTGGATGAAGTTAAGGCACCATCTTCTGCTCCTGAGCTATGGGACTTTAGGAAAAGCTTTCCATATAACTCAACAGTGAGACTTATAGTGCTTCAGTTTCTCTGCAGTGAAAGAAGAAAAATGACAGCAGACTGCTTTCCTAGTGGGATGGAAAGCATGGGGGGGTCTGACATACATAGACAGGAAGATAAGGAGAGGTGGATATGAGACAGATGTAGAGAGAGGCTGGGGGTTAGGTTTCTTTTTTGTTGTTCCTTTTTACATATATAATTTTTTCCCATAAGTTGCTAGGAAACACTAACAACTGGGTACTCAAAAAAACCAAAAGTGGCCAAGCTCAGGGGTGGAAGGCATACGGTTGCACTTCTCTTATCTGGGAGTTTTTCTCCAAGCAACAGAGATACGGTGAGAACTGGGCTAGTAAAAGACGGAGCTGGGGCAACTACTAGCTCTCTGTCTCAGCTTTGGAGGAGGACGGTCGGAGCTGCTGCTTGGGGAAGGGAATTCGCTGCTGCTGCTGCCTGAGCCAAGCCCAGAGCTGCTTCTTCTGCCACAGGGTGAGCCTCTGCTTATGAGAGCAGCCACTGAATTGAGACCTTATTATCACCTACCTCACTAAAAAGAGATATCACCATCTGCTCAGGTACTCAGGACCTGAGCTCGCCTCTCCTCACCCTGCTGGGAGCCGGGTCGCCGCTGCCCCACCGCCGCTGTTTCTTCGGCACTGCTCCAAATTTTTTGCTGCACTGTAGCCCTGCACCCTCTGCCTGCAGAGACATCCTGCCAGCCCAGCTTGTGCTTCCGAGAGTCCTGCTGAGGCACCAGGTTCGACTGCCCCACAGATTTTATAAACCAAAAACCTCTCTTTCATCCTTTCCCGTTTCAGGCAAGCTGCCATTACCGCGTGCTCCCGTAGCTTGCGCCACAGCGCCCCCTGCAGCCGCGGGGAATCATCGCACCCACTTGGCCCACTGGCCCATACCGCCCCTGCCGGCTGTGACCAGAACTGCACCAAAGGGGGCAGTGCCTGAGGCCGAGAAGGCTGGTACTGGGTTCCTGGTTCCGTTTGTTGTTAATGCTGTAGTTGTTGTTTGTTTATTATACACACTAGTAAAGAATTGTTACTCCTATACTCCTATCTTTGCCTGAGAGTCCCCTTAATTTCAAAAATTATAAGAATTCAGAAGGAAGGGGTTTACACTTTCCATTCTAAGGGAGGCTTCTGCCTTCCTTAGCAGACACCTGTCTTTCAAACCAAGACAACTGAAAAAATCTGGAATTTTCCAGCTTGGCTGTCACTCTTAAAGACATTCAACCTTCGATATTAAGGACACCAAAGCTTCCAGCTAGTTCCCACACAGAGGCAGGAGAGCCACCAAGCTGTGCTGAGTCGCAAGGGCAGCCAGAGCTTGCAGGTCACTTGACTGAGCCGTAGCTATGCAGGGAGAGGTCAGCAATTACACTGAAAGTCAGCACCGACATCTGACTGTCCCTCAGGCAGACTTCAAGGTAAATTTTAATACAGCAACAAGGAACTCTGCTGCTTAAAAATGCTTGTGACCTCTTTGTCAGAGTTGCAGACTATTTCGGGATGAGCATGACAAGACAATGTCAAAAGCACATGTGGATCCTGCCTCTTGGCCTCATGAATAAAACGGGTATATATACCACCAAAATACATCCTCCCACCTTCCTCCAAGTACAGCCAACAAGCCACACCACAAGCAAGTCACATCCTTTTACATCCAGACCCAGGTGGTGTACAGATATTGGGTAGGAAGGACATCCAACTATGAGGCACCGCAGCCCAAGCTGCCTCCACATGTCCTCTAGTAGTGTGGCTACAATATGCAGCTAAGCTTTTCTTCCCCCTTCAGAGAAGAAAACACCCTTGACAAAGCAAAAAGATAAAATATAGTGCCTAAGGGACAACTGTAGGGGGTGAAAACAAAACAGTCTGAAAAGGGACATTTATTAACTGAATGGCTGCAATGTGCTTTCCTCCTCTACATATTTTAAAATTTAGATCTGATAGCTTGAAATAGATCACACACATTTGTTGGATTCTGCTCTGTCATAATTTTGAGAAACAAGAGTATAATCATCTGCTTTTCAGCTTGTCACCTCCACCTTCAACATGTCACCTTCACTTTGACTTGGGTATTTATGTAAGGTGACAAATGTAGACTTGAGTAAGCACTTCAAACAGAGGTGCTTTACTAGCAGAGAATATTGGCAATTTAGCATTAGCAAAGTGTTCCCCTATCTTACATTTCCTTTCTCCCTCACAATCAGTTTAGGATTAAGGCATATATGTATTGATAGCCACACAAACATATACTCAGCTATGAATAAATATATACACACACAAAATTTGAATTACCATGTACTGCTGTGTAAGAATTTTTTTTAATATATACATATATATAACTAAAGTTCAAGAGTATTTCTGGCTCCAATCACACAGCTTAAATGTACTTGGCTTAAGAGGCAGTGAGAAATAGGAGTGAGTCAGTCCAAAAGAACTACCAATTGCTTGGCTCTTCATCTGCAGATGAAGGACAAGTGCCCCATTAGAAGGATTTTTCATATTCCTTTTGCAAGCACTTCTGTGGGAGGGGAGGGTAAAAAAATAAATCACTATTTGCTTGGAATTTCAGAAATGGATTGAAATGCAATTACAGTTCCCATTCCTAGAGAATACAAAATTTATTAAGTTATTTTTGAACTCATCTCTTCAGATCTTAAACTGGCTTATGAGGAAGAAAATGGACTATAATAGTAAATGTTCAGTGACAAACACAAAAAAGATAGAAATAAAGCAGATCTCTGTCTTACAAACAGAAGTATTCTATACGCCTGTGAGCTCTTTTATTTAAAATAATTTTGGCATCTTTGATTTTCTAAGACGTACTTTATATATAGGTGTATATATAATAAATATGTTACCTATGTAAGATATATAATAGATATATAAGAGAAATGGATAGATCTATCTTGCATGTATATGCATTTATATAATGAAAAAAAACAACATTTCAACTAGAACAAGATCTGCACTCATTTCTTAGAATGAGAGAACATTTAAGCACCCAATCAAAATCTAAATTACATATACAGAAATGACATCGCAACAGTCTAAAGGCAGCTTTACAGATCCCACTGAAAAGGTTATAAATAGTCATACAGACAGATGCTAGAAGTACAAATCAGAAGAAAGTCCAAAGATATCAGTATGGAATATGCAAAGTTCTTTGACGTAGGCTTTTGCATCAGTCTGTCCATTCACTCCTGTTTATGATAGAAAACTGGAATTTATAATTGGGAAGTATTTATTTTAAACTTATTCCATTGATCACAAAGGACTCTACCTTGCAACACTTACTAATGCTTTATCAGGAAAGATTTAGCTGCCCACCATAATACAGGTTCTAATTATTCTAGTTCTTAATGCCACATCATTGCATCAAATTACAGCAATTCAGTCTCAGTCCTTCATCTCTGCACTGTCCTTCGAACTGTTTCCATCTAGATTATTAACCAGTCCAAACATAACACAATTCAGACCTATTAACTTTCTGCATTATTCATGAAATTTTGTCCCCATTTATTTTCTGGATATTCTTTGAAGCCACTTGCAATCAGCCCCAAGTTTTAGATTCTGTGCATTATTTGTACAAAAAAAAGTAGAAACACTGCATTAGCACAGCATAAAGAGCATAAACAGAATTTGAACACTGATCTTAGTTTATGAAGTCATATTTGCAATGGTTGGTTGTTGGCATCCGAGGCTGCAAGGACACGACATGGTACTCTGCTCTTCCAACTGCTGTCTGACATGCTCAGGAGAGTCATATGAAAAGGCTTTAAAGGCACAAGACCACTTAGTTACCACTGAGTGTTACAACACAGTTGTACACACAGTCACAACCCATATCCGGCTCAAAATTAGCCGATGTGCACAGGGGGTGGGAAGGGTAAGGACAGGGATGGTATCTTCTCACCCATCACTGCCTGAAAAGGAAACCTCCACGTTCCTTCTCAACAGCAGCATATTAACAAATCTGTCAAAGACTAGATAATGAAATTCACTTTCTTTTAGAACACGATTAGAAACTAATTGTCAGCAGAAAAATATTCTTACAGCAAAACCAGCACATAGCTAAAGCCTATTACGAATGAAGGTTTCAAAACCTCCACTGGTTGGCTGATGCCTGCTGCAGTACCCAAGACTGCACATGAAGCATCTTAGGAGTACACCATTTGTCATTTATTTGTCAAAAAATATGAATTTAAGCATTTTTGTTATAAATATGGCAATGATTCTCACTGAATAAATTTTAAAGGCACTAAAAAGTGTGCCTTAAAAGTGTTTATTTTAACAATAAACTTTTCTGTAGAAAGCTAAAAATAAAAGAAGTAGAACACTGATGCTTTCAACCACTGTAAATGCAAGTTCCAGGTGCAAAGGTGCAAAGACTGTTCTATGCCAAGGTCTTTTAGACAGATTTTTGACATCTTAATACCAAGTTGAAGGGTACAAAGTCACTGTACCTTCCATCTGCATAGTCTGCATCTGCACCTCCCCACCAGACGTCGGAATCATCATCTTCAGCATCAGCTGAATCAAGATTGTCGCTTTCCTCTGCTAACGGGCAGCAGACAAACTCCACACCACGAAATTTGTCAATTCCACAGGGCAGCAGCATGCCATAGTCATGCAGATTCATGCTCTTCTCACTGCAAGACTGCATAAAGAAGGAAAAAAAAGAAGCAACAATATTGGCATTGATGAAGACTAAAAATGTCCCAGACCTTGAGAAAATATGAAGGGGCTGCATACTGCCTTAGGAAGTTAAAGCTGGCGAACTGCAGCATCTCTGAAATTTGAAACACAATTTAGGTCACACTTGCATTCACTACTTGACTGTAAGCAGTGAGTCTACCTGTGTTCTCTGTGAGCAACAAGCTCTCCTATCAGTCCTACCCAGAACAAAAGGCTTGTCTCCTCCTATATACATGATACCTCCATATCTTCCTGTCTAAAATCCTCACAGGCTCTGCCTCATAAACAGAAAACGGGATGACAGATTATTTGATGTATTAATCCAAATCCTGATGCATTAATGCTATTGAAGATTTCACCGCAAGGTAAATCAACATTTGAAATATCTCTTACACTGGAAACACACTCTGTCTGGTCTGACACCTCTGCCAGTACAGTACCTCCTAGCCTTGTTTGGAAAACAGTCAGTTGGGCATAATTATACCTTAAAGACATAGTCATGTATGACACGTGAAAAAATGAAAACTGTTCAGTGGCACACAGTGATGATGCTCTTCCAGGCATTGCCATTTCAAGTTTGCAAGTAGTCAAAATGAACTAGAATTTCTCTGTGTGAAGGTTGGTGCCTTAAATGTTTCATTTAAGCAGAATTCAACCAAGAAATGAAAATGTGAAAAGCTGCTGATAACATTTCAAATTTCATCTCCAGAAGGTGGAATAACGTACAAGCTAGCGTATAACACGGTTCCAGAAAAACTAGCAGAGATCCTGGAAACTCATCTCAGTTTTTATTTCTAAAACCTCTCTACATAAGGAAAAGAAGTCCAAAATGTATTAGCAATTGTAACACTAAATTTATTTCTATTTTCAGTAAGGCACTGCTAAATTGTAAAAACTCTGTGCCTGCATAATGCCTTTGGCTAGTCTTAGTTTGATCAGCTCTCTTACCCTTTTCTGCTGAATCTGACATAGTGCACTCCCTGAGGCCTGTTTGATCTCTGTGGGCATCTGGCATACGGCATAACAATATCCATGATAAACAGTGGATAATATCCACCCAGGATAATGATTCAAGGCAAATCCTAGGCATTTAGTTCCAGCACTAACACAGGAAAATGGAGGAAGCAGAAAACATAGTGAGTTTGTGAGTGAATGTGAAGAAAAAAAATAGTGTTATGGAAGAGGGTCAATGTTCAAAGGTCAATAGTAAATATTCAGTCATGGACATTATTGTGCTCTAACTCCCATTTCCTACTTTATAAAAAAACCCAAAATGCCATTCACTCAAATATTTGAAAATATTGCTTTTTGTTTTCCATGCCACTGCTATATTTAAAGTCATCCTCAGAGGAGTGACACAGCTTTAAAGAAAGAAGGCAGGAATTTTAAGGCAGATGAATGTACCTCTTTGGCAACAGTATGCCAATGCAGGTGAGTTTCACACACATCCATTCTTTCCTGGTGAAGGAACTTGCACTTGTCTGGCACCAGAAGAGCATCACTCACAAACTCGCCCACTGGAAGGAAAAAGAGAAGAAATGAACACTCAAGAAATATTCATTTTGCTTCCAATATCTCATCCTGTTAAACCTCTAGGTACTCCTAGCAGCTTTTGTGAATGAGTGGCAGGTTTGCAGAGAATAGAATAGTTTCTAGATGGTGCTTCAATTATGACCTTCTTCCAACTTGCCATTGGAAAGGAGCTCTGGCCTTTGATTTCAGATGTATTTGTTTATGAAAACTACAGCATAATAAAACTTGCAGGATCCATTGCAGATATGTGTGGTGCAACATGAATTTGGAAGTTGGCAGATCTAGTTCCAGGAAGGGGACTATGGGGGCAGGGAGGGACAACTACCTTTTGCATCCTAATAGCAGTAGGGAGAGGGTATGAAGTGTTCTGAAATACTTTGGTGTTCTACATAAAACAAAAGACACCAACACCTTGTTTCAAAGCATTTGAGAGTATTTCCATTGATACAGCGCTAACAGCAATACAGTCACTTAGTTATTTTTGTTGCTGCAGCTTCTTCATTGCATCCTCATTTCATCAGCCAGATGAATTTGGGTTAGCCCAGAAGGTTGATAGGCAAGTAGAGCTCATCAGCCAGGAAACAAGATCATTCAGGATCACCAGAATGTCCGGTCAGATCTAAGTGGGTGAAGAGCCTTTTTTCTCAAGGACCTAACTGACCAAAGAGATTGTTCCATCTTCAACAGCAGAAAAAAAAATTACATGCTTATGAAATAAACATTGCTCACAGCATCAGTACTCAGAAACTCAGGTGCAAAGTAACATGATTTATTAGACTAAAATCATTGTAATTCTGTGCAATTCTAGCATTGCAATTAAATAACCCCAAACCTTCTCAAAGATATTTTTTTAAGGGAAAATTACAGAGTCCTTTAGAGAAGTTTATATATTGAACAGATACTGGATTGTGAAAGCACATGACTCAGCTGGCATAAATCAGCTCCCTAAAACCCAGTTGTCTGTAGCCTACAAAAAGCTACAGTTTGTGTTACATGAAAGAATCAAGATGGTCCAATGGCTACCAGGATGTAATAATAGGTTAACTGGTCAAAATAAGATGACTACAAGTTTACTGTTGAGTAGAGAGTCATCTCAGGGAACTGATGAAGTGGCCTTTAAGGCTTACAATTAAAAAGTCAGTTTTAAAAATAACCAACACCCAATGCATCGGAAAAAAAGCAGAATTCCACAAATATATACCTTTTTAATATACAAAGATGTCTATGTCGCACAAAATTCCTTGCTGTGTTTCAGTGCCTTTGATCTGAAGCCCTTAAAGTCAATTAGTCAACTAGGAACTAGTAACTAGCTTCCGTAACTCACTTAACTAGGGGAAAAAAAAATTGCTAATTTTATCCTTCACACCCTAATACCTGCAAATTAATAGAAGCATTTTCTAGAGGCGTCCAAAATTACCTTGTAAAAATAATGAGTAAGTATGCTTTTTGGTAACCCTAAATATGAAATTTGCATTTTCATTTAATGAAGTCTCACACACAAAGTCTCACACCCAGCGGTATCACACATAAATCCTGCAGTAAAATTCACATAAATTTGCAGCTTTTGGGGGACTAGCCTGACACATACTTTAACTTTCTCAGGCCACAAGTAATTGGCAACTGTTAATGCTTTAATTTAGTGAAGTGCCTGAGCAGTGGGCAAGCACACAGAGACTTTGCTGAAGACTCAAGAGTATGATGACTTCATGCAGAATTGCAGTGTCCTGTGCCTGAGGAGGAATAACCCTGGGCACCATCACAGGCTGGGGGCCAACCTGCTGAAGAGTAGCTCTGTGGAGAGGGACCTGGGGGTCCTGGTGGACAACAAGCTGTCTCTGAGCCAACAGTGCCCTGTGGACCAAGGAGGCCAATGGGATCCTGGGAAGTATTGGGAAGAGCATTGCCAGCAGGTGGAAGAAGGTGATCCTGCCCCTCTACTCAGCCCTGGTGAGGTATATCTGGAATACTGTGTCCAGTTTTGGGCTCCTCAGTCCAAGAGAGACATGGAGCTCCTGGAGCAGCTTCAGTAGTAGAGGCTACAGAGATGATGAAGAGATGGACCATCTTATGAGGGAGCTGGAGCTGTTCAGCTTCAAGAAGAAATGACTGAGAGGGGACCTCATCAATGTCAGTGTCTGCAGGGAGGGGTCAGAGTATGGACCAGGCTCTGCTCAGTGGTGCCCAGCAATGAGACAAGAAGCAACAGGAAGAAACAGATGCACAGGAAGTTCCATCTGAACATGAGGAAGAACTTCTTTCCTGTGCAGTGACCAGGCACTGTAATAGATCACCCAGAAAGGGTGTGGAGTCTCCCTCACTTGAGATATCCCAGAACCACCTGGATGCAATCCTGTGCCATGTGCTCTGGGATGATCCTGCTTAAGCAGGGAGGTTGAACCAGATGGCTCACTGTGGTCCATTCTAACCTGATCCACTCTATCATTCTGTGAAAAGTAACACAGTCGGATGTACCACTGAGTTACAGCCAGCAAATGGAAGATGGAAAGCAGTATGTCCAAAGCTCTGAGCAATGCAGCTTGGCTTGCAGTGTCATTAAAAGTATGCATGAGTATGTAAGTAATTTAAAATAAAGCACATTAATTTTTGAGCATCTAATTATATCAACCAACTCATAAAACAATACATTACAGAAATAGTATATGTTCAGATGTCAGTGAAGATACAGTGTTAGATTTGACTAGCACACAGAAAATGTGCATTGCTTTATAGAATCATATTGCTTGAAAATAAGACAACAGCATCCTCACAGTAACCCAAATTCTCATTTCAGATGAGGCTCTATATTGTAAAAAAATGCTGAATTTCACAGAAATAAACAATCCATTGGAACAAGCCTTCTTTTGCCTTTTGGAGGGAACAGAGGACATGGGGAGAAGGATGGCTGCTCATGGTAATACTCCTTCAATATATAGAATTAAAGTAAAATAGGTGGGTGAAAATCTAGGCAATAGCAATCACTTGCAACTTTACATGTGGATTCTACTGCCTTCGATTCTATTTTTATTATAACTAAAATTTAACTCTGTCCATTATTTAGACATACACAGAGCTCATGTTCTAGAAACTTTTTTCACTCCTTTCATGATAATTACTACTGACGTTTAAATGCAAAGCTTTAAACTTTTATTCTATTTTTTTTGTCTCTTTTTAAAATAAATTAATATTTAAGTAGCAGTTTGACAAACTTGACTGAAGTCATTTGACAGCTGCAAAGTTTAATTTGCTTAGAGTAGTCTAATAGAAACACAAATCCATCAGCAAGAAGTACTTCTAGCACTTTAGGACTGCAGGCAAGCTTCCACTTGTATTGTTCTGGTACATGTTTAACTTTCAATTATGCTGAGTCGTAAGATTTCAAGGATACTTTGCTTTTTTGAGTGAGTAACCCACAGATGACTCTGGGCAAACAAGCACACATGAAGTGAGAGCAATCCTGAGCCTCCAAAGAGAGGCTCTAAAAATAAGGAAAAATTGTAATACTCCTTTTCTTTGCCAGTACATGTTATGACTGAGAGAGCTGTGCATTATTATGTTTCTTTGACTGATGGAAAAACCTAGTGAGTGCTGGTTGTAATTTCTACTACAAGGTGATGGGATTGCCAAATTCAACTCCAGTATTATTTTTAACTTCAACACAGCCACATACTGACTTTGCATTGTATTGGGCTGGTCCTCAACACCCCGCCTGTGATGCTTAAGCAGGATAAGGACTTCACTAGGTAGCAGCACTGCCTTAAAAGCCTCCTAAGCCCGAAGATATCCCCTTGTCCTTATCAGCACCTTGCCCCTGCTCCCCCAGCAAGTCAGAGTAAACTCTTCCCACATCAGGCTTGCAAAATTTGTACCAACCACAAAGCACTGGTATCATTACTACCAACACTACCTCCATCTGCCTTAAATTTATCACTAGTTTACAGTACTTTTCTGCCTTCTTCAGCATCTCTTGTATTTTGATTACAGCTAGAAATCTGTCCCGTGCAGAGGTACTCTAATAATAAACCATGATGGCACGATTAGTCTGTTGATGAGTTTATAAATCACTACATTCTCTCAGGTTATACAACATGACAGTGTAATAGCTACTTGTGTTCCAGTAGCTGATCACCCACTCTTGCAGGGAAGGCCAGGACAAAACCTGCTGTCTTATGGATTTCTGGCCATATGGAGAAAACAGCCCTAAAGGGGAATTTTGAGTAGAGGTTGCGTTACCACATTAAAAGCCCCCACTATGTGTCCATCATTCATTTAGCTGAAGGCTGCCAACATCCTGCTCAACACCCCGCAAGTTGCTGCTTGCTAAACTTTCCACTTTTAACTGCACATCACCTCAACACACATAGTGTCAACACAGTAAATCACACATCAATTTTGTTTTCGAAATATCATCTTTGCCCCCCATAATGCCGGTAATCCCCCTCCTGATGTCCAGCTCTCCATTATGACTGTAGCAGACTTCTTTTATTGCCCCATTCTGGTGTATCACAACAGGTAACCAGCTCACACTGTTCAAAAACAGTTTTGATGGAGGTTATAATGCCACATTTTAGTATTTAATAACCTTATTTCAGTCAAGGACATTCTATCATTTGAAAAATACTCTTGGAACAACAACAGATTTTTTGCTGTAAGACCAGAAGTTCTGGTCCAGTACTTTCATTTTTCAACACAGCAAATACTAAGAAAATCATTAAGAATCAACCTCTAACAAAAGAACTGGGATTATAGTGAAAGCTACCATTCACACAATCTTTTAAATCATCTGTCTTGGTTTAAAAGACAGGAGTCTTTCAAGGAAGGCAGGAACCTTCCTGGGATGGAAAATATGAACCCCTTCCCTCCAAATTATTATCCCTTTGAAATTACAGGACTTTCAGGCAAAGATATGGGAAAAGGAATAAGAGTTCTTTACTAGTGTATATATGTATAACAAGACAAACAACAACAATGGCAGCAACATCCCCCAAAACCAGAAACCCAGCAGCAGCCTTCTCTCGGCTGCAGGCACGTTCACCTTCAGTGCAGTTATGGTCACACCCAGCAGGGGCACTGGTGGCTCCCGGCTGGGCAGGGCAGGTGTGGTGATTCCCCCACGGCTGCAGGGAGAGCTGTGGAGCGAGCTCAGCCGCCTCTCCACACGGCAATGGCAACTCGGGCAGAGAGAGAAAGCAAGGAAAGGAGCTTCCTTTGCAAACTCACAGGCAGCAGCGAGTCTCAGGGTCACTCCACATGGCAAAATGGACTATAGCAGGAACTCCGGAGCAGCAGGCTGGAACAGCAGAGGCGAGTGCACTCAGAGTGGCAAAACAAGTGTAGCAAAGACTCCAAAGCTGTGACAGGAGCTGTGGGGCTCTGGGAGTACAAGGGGTAGCGAGTTAAAGCATAGCAAAAAGTCCAAAGCAGCAGAAGGAAACAGCAGAGCTGGGCCGTGGCAGACAGGCTTCTGCGAGCAGCTGGGAGACGCTCCCTTCGGAGACGGTGTAGGGGTCAGGGTCCTCTTCCCAGTGAGGCCGAATGGTGAAAAGGTCCCAGTTCAACAGCCGCCCTTGCGAGCAGAGGCTCACCCAGAAGAAGCAGAGAAGGACAAAAACTCCGCAGTGGCAGTGAATCCCCCGGGCAGCAGCAGTCTGTCACCAAAACCACAACCGTCTCCACTCATATCCCAAGAGTCAAACAGGGAGAGGGGGCTGAGCCCAACACCTGACCCCCAGCGAAGTCTCGAATCTCTGCACTTTCCAAGAGAAAACCCACCAGCTACCAAGCTTACTCCCCAGCTAAGAGACTACAGCCAACTGCAGCTTCTCCCCCTTGGTCATATCTTTTGTCTCTAAGTACCCATTGTTGCCATTTCTTAGAAGCAAAATGGGAGAAAAATTCCCTGAGAGACAAAAAAGGAAAAAATCCTAACCTCCAACATCTTCTCTAGGGAAAAAAAAAGGCTCAAGTGAGCATACTCGTTACTAACAAGATGACTGCCCTATCTGTGTAATGGAAGGTATCAAGGTAAAGTAGTGCAAAATAGAAGTTTGAGATACAGTCCTGATCAGCAGATTTTCCAGCCACTCCATAATCTAGATGAAATGTGAAGATCCCATCAACACTGCACAGAAAGAAAGCAAAGATAAGATGATAAAGGTGATAAAAGAAAATCCATGACAAAACCAAACACCTTCTAGGAGATGGATGGGCTCCAAACCCAAAAGTAAGCATGTTCAGAGAAGTACTTTCAAACAAAGCCTGTGCTAAATTTTGTATGAAGAGGCAGTGCACATGCTGAGGCTCTAGGGCTCAAGGCTTCATTTTCATGTCACCAGTGAGAACAAAGGCCTTGCTAAAACAAATTAACAAGCTCAAGTGCCTGCACAGTACACATTCCAGAACATTAGGAGAAAAGTGTCACTTCCCTGTGACTTTGTATAGATTATCCAGAGCCATCCCACACTTGACATGATGCACCTGGGAACAGATCAACTTTTTTCCTGTCTTGTTGCCCTGGGGCTTTGCTCTGCCCTGATCCCCAGCTCCAACACCTCTGCCAGCTCTTGTGCTCACAAAGTCACATTTCTTTAGTACATATTATGCATATGTATGTTATGCATACAGTATTACATTTATTTAAGCAGATATGTAGCTTTAGGAATTTTCACTAAGTGTGATGTTTACCTAAATCTTTATGTTCTCTCATTTGTATTCTAATCATACTATGTATGTATATGTATGTAGTATGTATATATATGTAGTATATACATGTATACTAATCATACACACTAATCACAGTGTTTAAAAGTTAAATTAAAAGCTTGAAAAAAGAACAGTATCAGAAAACTCTAAGGAACAGATCTGAAATATGAAAGGCCTAATGGGACCATTTTGTGAAGATATTACTAAGATTTTTGTCAAGAACTCTGGGCAGAATTCTGGCCACAACCCCGTAGGGAAAAAAAATCCATGAGGAATATAGGACAGTGGTACCTTCAACTGTAAAAGCACTTTTACTCAACACAAACCATGTGGCCTCAGAGGCTGCTTACACAGTACTGCCTAAGAGATGCAGTTATATCCCTGCCATTACATGCCACTGCCATTCTGTTTGCAAAACATCCTGTCTCTGTATAGCTTTGTACAGCAAGGTGCAGTAAAAGAAACAGAGGAATGTTTCTTAAAGCACTGACCACCTCAGCCTGGAAAGGAAGTGCAAGAGAGAAGAGGTAAGAGTATCTTGACCTCCATGTCCCTGAAAATTGTCATGAAAAACAAAGCCTGAGATGTTCATTAATATTTCTCCTCCTCCAAAACAGGTAGAATTCTTTTTCTTCCACAATGAAGTGCACACATCCCTGTCAAGTGCTCAGGATGACATGTAAGGTGCAAGACTGCAAGAAATAGGAAACAAAAGGGAAAAGAACCAAAAGATTTCTGAACCGGATGTCATACGTTAAGGAATTCCTATATCCAGAATGGTGCAGAAGACTCCAGATATCTGAGTATGCTCTTTTTAGCAAGGTTAAGATTTTTCTAGTCTTACCCTTCTTTTTGTGACAATGCTTTAATAATCCAGTGTATAAATCTACCAAACAGTTTTTGTATTTTGTCTCCACATCTACTTCTTTTCATAGTGCTTAGCTAACAAAAGCCATCATTGAGCACGTCCCAGGACCTCAAAGTCAGTACCTGCTGAGTCAGCCAGGTAAAACAAAGTATACTAATATGGACACAAAAGGTATTTGGGGAACTGGCTCAAAGACAAGTTTTCTTCTAAAGAGGCACATTTCCCAGGTACCCCTGCACCAGAGGCCAAAAGTAGTATCCAGATTCACTAATCCAGGAAGGCTCAAGAGAAGAAAACAGGAATGTTATACATATGGGTGCTGAATGTATTCTTAGTAAAGGACTCACTATTACCTCAAAGAAAGGACCTACTTCATCCTCAAGATGGAAAAATGACATCAGTACACCACTAAAAGTCTTTATGCCAGCATCATCAGTCTAGTGTTGAGATACTGTTAATTTGAAAAGATTACAGATACTAAGAAAAAGCCTCATGTGGTGTGAATTATTTTGCAGAAGCACATTCTCTTCATCATTTTTAGGCTCTTCTTTTACAAAAAGTACACTTTAATTTTTCTATGATTTATTTTGCATCTCAAAATATTNTTATATTTATATTTATATTTATATTTATATTTATATTTATATTTATATTTATATTTATATTTATATTTATATTTATATTTATATTTATATTTATTCATTTTTCTTTATATTTATGTCCTATGTTGTAGTCTTCCGACTTTACTGAGATTCCCTTTATTCCCTGTACTCATGTACTTAAGTTTTCTTCCACTTACACATTTTTTCATGACTGATGAACTCCTGTACAGCTCTGTCAGGCAGGACAATAAACAGCAGAGCATGGCATGACTCAAGTTAGGGGGAAAGAGAAGAGCCTACTTGCACATGCTAACTCTACAGCAGGAAAGCAATTGGGTTATTCAAGGCACTCTTCTCTGTACTCAGTGAGTTTCTAATGAAGTTGGTTTCCACAAATGTTAAGATAGAACAAAGACAGCAGCTTTTAAAAAACAAAAACATTTTTAAGAACCTTCACAGAAATTAACAAAAACTATATACCATGGTTTGATAAAGATGACTGATATTGAAGGACCCATTTTAGTGCCCTTCCTTATATTTAAACACTAAATAAAACTTAGTGCTATTTCTAAAGAGCAGATACATTCCAAACCTTCAGAAATCTTGTATTTGTGAATGTTTTTTTTCCCCAGTTTCCTTCAGGTTTTCACAAGCTGAAATTGTGTTTGCATTTTAAAACATATTTGGCTTCATATAGGCTACCAAACGCACAAATTTTAACACTCCAGCTATTAACATCACATTCTGTTACTGCCTCTGTAGCTGCCCAAGGAGTTGCACACCAGCTGTCTGCTCCTGCTCCCCCTCTCACAGCAGGCAGCAGACATGTTTTGCAGCGAAGACCTGCATATGTAAATTTCCAACCAGTTTAAAATTTTGTGCCGTCCCTCTAGCTGTAAGGATACTTAATGCACTTCACTATGTACGATGTACTTGGAAAATGGGCTCTGAAATGGCAACAACATCTACTGAGAAGCAATTTGGAATAATGAATTCTTTAATAGCTTATGTATTCATACCAGTGACTTGCTAAAGACACTAATTAAACTGAAAGCTGGCATAAAGGTAAAATGCTTGGGAATAGTTCAGTACAGCTGGGACCAGCAATCCTGCTGAGCTTTGCATTATTATACAATGAGATGTTTCTCATGGGCAATTCTTGGTAATTGGAGTAGAGCATCTGGAATTAGGAGTAAGGCTAGAGAAGGGCCTGCTAGTCATTGATGTCCAGAGGGAGTAATGACCATAGATAGGTGGAAAGAATGAAAATATTTCAGACATTTTTGATGACATTCCGTCATCAAAAGCCATTTCAAATGTTAACATTTCAATGAGGAATGTAACACATTTTAAACAAGGACATGTTTACTTCAGCAAATTTCAATTCTGTTCCCCTGCTCCCCCTTCCCAAACACCTTCATATGGCTCATTTTTAAATACAAATTTGGACTCCTTCTACTTCAGTAGTAATTTAATCCAGTTGTTCCTCTCCTCCTCTCTCTTCTGACAGAGAAATTAGTACAAAATCCAGTTCAGGCAGTAAATGTTTCTGCAATACTATCTTCTGCAAAGGCTATCATGAGTGAACAAGTAACCCTCTAAGTAGCATTTGAAATAACTCCATAAGCAGCTGAAGATCAACTTTGCAGAAATACCTTGTTGATTATTAACACCCTAAACAATCACTTCCTATAAAACTGCTGAGTCCCAACCAAACTTTCACTGAAATTTTTACTACTCATGGGAGAAGGACTATGCCATATTACCAGTGACATGGGAAAACAAGAAACTGCTTTGAAGCTTTGCAAAGTTTACGAGCTATCAAATTAACAACTACTGGGCAAAACATGACTTTGTTCTATACAAAGCAAAGTCTTTACCTATCTCGTAGGAAGGATTGGCAGTGTGGTCTGGCAGCTCAGCCATAAGGCAGCCAGGATGGGACAGCTTGGGAGAAAGAGAAGAGCCTATTTGCACATGTAACTCAAGGAAGATAAAAGCAGTAGCCACACAGACTGAATGCAATGTCACAATCAGCATTCAGCTAGCAACACTTTTTAGAAATAAAATACTAATTATTAGCAACAGACAACTGATAAACACTGGCATTTCTTCATGCTAAGTTCTGAATGGTTAGTAAGCCAGGTTTTAAGTACTAGAGCAATAGAGAACTTGAAACTTGTCTATGGCTACCATATACTGGTTTTCCAAAAAACACCTTCATGGCTAGAAGCTTCAAGTTCTCTGATTTACAAACCAGATTAAAATACAATGTTTAAAGCAAAACCTGACTGATTTACGTATTCTAAGATACAGAGTCTGAGGGAGTTTTTCCTGATGTCTGGAAAATGCAGAAGCTGAAACCACATTGCGAGAAAGATGCTTTGGGGAATTACAGGCCAGTCTGTCTGCCTCACTTCAGTTTCTGGGAAAGTCATTAACCAAGTCCTAATGAAAGCCATTTCTGGGCACATGGAGATAATGATGATTAGCAATAGCCCAAACAAATCTAACAACAGTAAATTGTGCTTGATCAACCTGACTTGCCTTCTAGGATGAAACAACAAAATTGGTTAGTTAAGAACAGAGCAGTAGACACCATCCACCTTAACTTCAGCAAGGTATGCAACACCATGTCCCTCTTGCAACATCTTTGTATCCAAGTTGGAATGCTATGGTTTCCATGAATGCAGTCCTAGTTGGATGAAAAACTGCTGTGGAGCTCTATGGGTAATGGCTCCTGGCTGCACTGTATTTACGGGCATACTCTGCCTGGAAGGAAGTAAAAATACCACACTTCTTTTCGGCACTGGCTTTGTTTAGCGTGTTCTATCAATAAGAAGACAGGCTGCCTAATGAGGAAGACAGTATATTAGATTAGAGAAATGACCTGCCTCACTGGGTATGTAAATTATTAAAAAATAGCTTCTAAAAGAAGCACAATGCAAATACAATTTCTGGCTTCTATCATTAAATACACCAAGAGAGGAAAGGGGATGGGATTCTGTTCACCAGGACTCCAACTCTCCTATCTTCTAGGGTGGATGTGAAAGTTATAACTGTTACTAATGACAAGGCTGAATTGGTCAAATAACTAAGAAACAAAAGCTCTATATTGTCACTGACGCTCTCATGAGCATACCCAATACTCAAGGAGTCAGAGTAACATACTTTCTGCATTCAGTGAAAGTCAACAGTTTCTGTGAATGTGCAATGCCATATAAATATTTTATGAAAATATTCCTACCCAAAAAAACCTCACCTTCTTTATAACAAAACTGCTCCTCTCCAGCTCTCATTGTAAGAATTAATTCAGTGAACACAACAGTAGTCACCGAGAGTTGGTGGAAGATGTTCATATTTTATTAAGTGATTGATTCCAACCTGTTTCATTTTTTCTCTTTGTTGTAAAGAAGTCATTATGGACAGAAGCCAAGTCAGAATTAACATGTAAAATCATGTTCTGTTGAGAACTGAATCCTGCCCTTAAGGAATAATATAAATAATATGTTCCATTCAAATACTGAGTGATATATAATAATATTTGCTATTTGCATGGATTTTATGCTCAGAAACACTGCCTAATGTCTTAGTCTAATCCCCAGTATCAGAATGAAGATTTTTTTTTAATTCAAGTATCTTGTATCACATCAACAGATAAAAAATAATTGACAGAGTAAATGGATTTTAGAGTAAAGTGAGCAACAGTAAGGAATACATTAAACTCTACAACAACACTAAATATATCATATTGTAGGCCTACAGTAAGGATGACCAAAAAAGATGGAATAAATCAAGATTAACCACTGGAGTGGAACATTTTGTAATATATCTAAAAGGTCTATAAAAGCTTATTTTTATAATTAAATCCTCTGCAGATTTCTGCCCCTAGTCAAAAGTGTCTAGTTGAACCATCACAGAAAAAACGTAATGGCAAAGCATCTATCCCAAATGTGTAAGACAACATGAGAATGATATAAAAGAAAGTCAGTACCTTACATATTTTTATATATATATTTTTGACAGTGTGTATATGAGTTGAAATGTATCTTATGAGTTCCTACACAGAGAAAACATTAGGTGAGCTGAAGTGGGCACTGCTCAGGAGAGCCCAAATTCCATTTGGACAGAGTTACACACAACACAGGGAAGCAGAGATCTTTAAGTAACAGGTTAGCAAATCAAGAGCAAAAACTTTAAAAAGAGTAGTTGAAAACTGGCAGTATGCTGCGCAGTTCCTCTGATGTCAGCAGCAAGGCAGCATTGCAGATTAGCTTCTAGCAGCGCTAGTAACTAAAAGTGGAGAACAGACACAAAATGTGCTCCACTGCAACATCTGTGGAGCAATAAGTGCTTCTGCCCTTATTGCCCAAGAAGCTGAACTTCTCTCTCAATGCTCCCTGTAAAAATCATGCAGAGGGGACACCTTGCCAACAAACTCATACTCGGGCCAAGGCTGACCCAATAGGACAGCAGGAAGCCTTGACTGCTTTTGAAGTCAAATTGCTACCATGAAAAGCTTCAGCTATAGAAGGTGATAAAGATGATGAAGGGACTGGAGCATCTTCCTTATGAGGAAAGACTGAGGGAGCTGAGACTGCCTGCAGGGAGGGTTCAGAGCATGGACCAGGCTCTGCTCAGTGGTGCCCAGCAACAGGACAAGAGGCAAAAGGAAGAAATGGATGCACAGGAAGTTTCACCTGAACATGAGGAAGAGCTTCTTTCCTGAGCAGTGACTGGGCACTGGAACAGCTCACCCAGAGAGGGTGTGGAGTCTCCCTCACTCGAGATATTCTAGAACCATCTGGATACAACCCTGTACAATGTTCTCTGGCATAATCATGCCTGAACAGGGAGGTTGTATCAGAGGATCCACTGTAGTCCCTTTTAATCTCAACCAGTCTGCAATTCTGTACAAAGAATTTAATTACTCAAATAAGTTTGTTTGGACCATCATGGTTAAAAAGTCTTTTTAAAATATATGGCCAAACCAAAGCTTCGGACCACAGCTGCCAAAACAGGTATTCAGATACTTTATTGCAGCATAGCCCTTTTTGCTCAGAAGGAAATCTGAACCTGCCACGTCAGACAAGAGAGTCAAACAAGTTGACATTCCAGTTCAGCAAAACAAACACTTTGCTTCTACCAATACTAAAAAAAAACCCACTTTGACAAATGAAAGGCCACATCAATGAGTTCTTCATCAAGTTTTCCCCAAAGGTGCTATTTTATCCCACTACATCCTCAGCTCTAGTTGTCATGTGATAAACAGAAATCTTGAGAGAATAAGGAAATTCAATGGCAGAGAGACAGATGGAAAAAAGGGTAGTTCTAGGCATCAGTACTACAGTAAGGTATCATCTACCAAGACCCAATTTTTAAGAGGAATTTTTGGGCATTTCACATCTAGTGTGACACACAGGCCAAAATACAATGAAGACACTTTTCAGATTTTCTCTTGTGACATGCAGTTGCAACAAAAGGATTTTTAGCCAGTGAGCAGTATCATAGACACCTTCCTTACAAGCCATACTCCAGCCCTACTGCAAGAAGGAAGACAGACAAACAGGAAGAGGTGGCACTTGGTGGCACTCAAAGCACTTGGGAGGATCTGAAAGGCATCCTCCCAGTTCTCCAACATCCTTAACTAAAGTAGTTAGCCACACAGTGCAGGCTATGTTAGAGAACATTTCAGTTCAGAGCTGCAGCTCTGATAACATGCAAAAACCTGCTGTAAACTGGTTCTGTTTTAACAGACCAGATAACAGTAACTGTACACAACAATTGCTCATACATAATAAAATGGCATAAGCTTAACCTGAAATTATGCCTCCATTCTTATTAGAATATAAAAGTTAATCTTGAAACACTTTGAAATAAGAGACATTTTGAAGGCAGTTACATTTGTGAAAAATTGACATAAAATACTATAGCTGCCTATCATTTCAGAGAATTTCACCAAAAAAGGAAGATGCATGAGAATTCAGTATTACCTCTTTATGATATGTTAAATTAACTTGGGATAGCATTGTTATTTAATAAAGGAGAATAAATGAAGTAGTAAAAAAGTTCTGGAGAGGCTACAGAAAAACGTTAGATTAAGATTCAATCAGATATTCATTCTAAAATACTTGTTTCCCAGAGTAACTGAGAACAAAGTAACATATAAAGTATTTCTTATTTACAGACCGGAGCACAAGGCCATGTGGAGGGGCAGTTCACACTGTAACTAGAATGAAGTTTGACCTTATTTTTTTTTTTTTTGCCAGAACTCTTTGAAGAGTTCTTTGTCAGAACTCTTCAAAGTATGGAGATTTAGAAGGTAAAGAAACATGAAAGATTTATTACTTCAGTTTTCTACACTAACAATATAACATTCATTGTGATTTACACATGCTATGTTTTCTATATTCAAAATCAATCCAGTATTTCAGAGTATAAAACCCAAGAGAGCTAGAAAAAAACCACACTGGGTAGCCAAATATTTCATGGATCATTGATGAGCCTAGGAGACTGCATTTTCAATAAACTGTGAAATAAATTTGAAAAGCTTCCTTTTCAGTCAGGAAAGCTGTGTCAGGGGAGGTTTAGGTTAGATATTGGGGAAAGCTTTTTCACCCAGAGGAGGGTTGGGCACTAGAATAGGCTTCCCAGGGCAGTTGTCACAGCACCAAGGCTGACAGAACTCAAATGTTTAGACAATACTCTTGGGCACATGGTGGAATTCTTGGGGCTGTTTTGTGCAGAGCCAGGAACTGGACTCAATAATCCTCATGAGCTCCTTCCAACTCAGGATATTCTATAATTATAGGGCAGGGTGCTCCTATGCTAAGTAACACATAAAATCTCTTTTGGGTGGATCCAGACGACTGTAGTCACAGGACCTCATCATGAACAGTTAGTAATCTTCTAACAAGATTAAGAGCATTCATATGCAAAAGATAATGACTTGACAAAATAACAGATATCCAGAAATTGTGCCTAGGTTAAATAATAAAAAGGAATTAAAACATATCACATGTAAGACCACCTCAATTAGGAACAGCTAAAACTAAAATAAAACCCAACCTCTTTCAAAGCATGGAGGCTCTGACTTCCTAAGAAGAAGACACTGTTTATTTATTCACCTGAGTACCTTCTAAAAAATGAAGTAAAAGCCAATATTACTACACAGCCAAAATTATTTTATGTTACCAAAATTAACTTAGATATCAAGTAGTTAAGATTTAATTTTCTGTTGACCTAGTTGAAATGACCTAATAGAAAAACAGGGTAATTTAAATATTTTATACATCAAGAACTCACTAAAAAAGCCATTGGGAGTTAAAGATCAAATATCTTTATGCATAAAGTAAATAACTTCCAATAATCATGATGTTCCTTCATTATCCCTAATACAGTTTTTTGCTGCTTTTCACTATTTTAAACTGAACAATTAGGAAGCATTTTTAATGGCTGGGTTAAGTACATCAGCTTGGCTACCGAACTAACAACTCATAAAATACAACTCTTATGTCTCAATTCTGTGTTTTTTAGGTACATATAACCGCACTAGAAAACAACAACAGAAAGTCAGGAGGTTAAGAAGAAAGATTACTACTAAAGTTTTATTTTTTGAAGCACACTCATATGTTCTACTGAAATTGAAGAACTTTGTATTAGCTTCAGTTTCACATATTTAACTGGAACAAAATCCCCTTTAAATTCTTTTAGCGATCATTAAGAAAGTTTCCATGTCATTTTGAACATACAGAAACACCCTAATATTACTTCTCAGCTTGAAGGTCAGCAAAAAACTTCAAAATGTCAGAATAAAGTTTAAATCTAAAAAATGCAGAACTGCTTATATATGCATTAATATAGATGCAATAGCTTATCAGGAAAGACTATACTGCAATCAGTAAAACAGCAATCCTTCAAGCTAACAGAGTATTAAAGCTATTGGGTTTATTTTGTTAACAAGGAAGCTGTGGGTATCATTAAGGTATGACCTCACATTGTCCAGTCCGAGAACCAGCAGTATTCCAATGAAATGACAAGCTGGGATTCCGGGGTTGGCATGATCTGTGTATGAATAGATCAAATCTAGGAAGTTTAAAGCCACACTGGCTATGGACAGTTGCTCTGCAGAACAAGATTCTTCCTTTCTGTGAGGGCTAACAGCTGGCCTGAAGGCCTCATAGTTATAAATAATCCTAATCTTATAACAAAAATGTAACTAATTATATAAAGTACCTTAATTACAAAACTTGACCAGTCTGGACGGTTGGGGAGCAGGCCTAGGCCATTGGAGACACAGGCAGCTATTGGTCAGTTGGCCGGTGGCAACTAGTTCAGCCAATCAAGACAAGCTGTGCGGACCTTCAAAACTATATAAGGAGAAGAGTACTCAACAAAAGTTGGCTGTTGTAGCATGAATCCCGGTGTGTTCTGTTGTGTGCCTGTCTCCAACATCAGTGACACCTTTCCATCATTTTGTGACTCACCTACACAGGCATTTTTCCCCACTTTTAGCCCAATGAAGGCAGAAGTGGAGAAGAGCAGAGTTCCTTTAAATAAACCAATGCTAGTCTTCTCATGAAGAGCAAATAATTAAATGCAAGCATAGGATTAAACAAAACCACCCAAACCTTCCCAAATGCTTGCTTTGGTAAGTGAATGCAATCCCACCCCTGGGCACCACCACTACTCCTTCTTTAACTTCCTGTAACAATAGGGATGAGTAACCTACAGAAACTTGTGACACTGCTTGTGCTAACAGGTAAAGACTGGCAGGCAGATGATGGTGATAGAAGGGAAAGAAGAGCTCACTCTGGAGGGGACAGAACACCTACCTATCAGCAGTTCCCCAGCTTCCTGGGGCCAAGCTGGTGGATCCTCAGAACATCCACTTCCACCCCAACCACTTATCCCCTGCCTAACCTTCACACAGGTTTCCAAGCACAAAAACCTCAAACACAGTCAAAATGGTTCCTTAAAAAACACTGTTCCGCTTGTTTTGGCATAAGACCTGGATAGAAGGATGACAGCTGTAGGCTACTCGGCTCTCAGCTTTCAGTGCTGTTGACAAGCCACATGGCCAACTTTAAAAGGTTCAAGAGAAATAAACTTAGAAAAACCTAAAACAATCAAAAAAACACAAACAAAAACAACCTTGAAGAAGTCACAACCAAAAAAAAAAGTTACCAAATGTATGAACTGATGTGATTTAAAGAAATATGAACATTGATGTAATATCAATGTCTATCTATTAACGGACAAAAACTCTCTAACAATTTGGAGTTAGAAAGTGTATGTTTATTCGGCCGGGCAGCGTGGGGGATATTTCCCCTAATGCACACTGCAAAGTTTCATAGGTGATTACAAGGCTTTTATGTACAAAAATGTTGAATATACAAAACACAAATGCATATTCATACTCTTGTCACCTCCCTTTCTCCGCTTCGTATGCTAATTGGCAAGGAGGCTATTACACACGTGTGGTTTGTCTTCTTGAAATGGGTCAGGGGTCCTTTGATTATAAATCTATTAAAAAGATGAAGTAAAGGAGTCTCCCTCATCCTGAACTTTTTACCTTTTTGGGTATTCGTGACAAACGGATCGTTTGGCAGAGTTTGCAGTTTCCTGCCTTCAATCTGTTTCCTATCATGGGGAAGTTGGCTATTGTTCATAAAATTGACAAATTAGTTATCTAGATCCTGCTTTTGTTAGGTCTTTTTAGCTGACACAGCATCTACTGAACTGTAATTTTAACATTTCTAAAATCTTTAATTTTTCAAAATTAACATCTGAGATGGAATTCTGAATGGATGGAATTCTGTTAAAAAAAAACAAAACACCAAATACACCTGCATGAGAAAGTTCCTATGTTGTTGCGGTGTGTGTTTCGT
>VYXF01008558.1:0-63685 GCA_013397295.1 Polioptila caerulea
GGATGGAGCCCCCGGCGCTCCGCGGCGCCGGGAATCATTGCACAGCAATGGCTCCCGCGGCTGCCCAGCCCTGTCCAAGGTCAGGAGATGCGGCGAGGAGGAGGAAGGAGCGATGGAGGGGCCGGGGCAGCGGGGAGAGCCCGTTCCGCAGGGCCCGGGGGTCTCCGGGCACGGACGGACACGGGGCTGGCTCAGCAGAGCTGCCGAGCAGGGAGGCTTTTCAAAGGAGTCTCCCGACCTCTGTTCTTTCATATATATGTTACTTTGTATGTAGGGCAAGGTCTACTGCTTCCTTTGTAAAAGAATCGGGATTTGTCCCTGCCCTGCTTTGTTTGGGTTCTTTTTTAGTTTGGTTTTTTTTGGTTGGGTTTTTTTTTTTTTCTTTAATTTAAAGTAAATCCAAGTCAAGTGTTTCTCAATTTGTTGCCCGCATACACCTTACCTGGTTATAACAATATAAATCTGCATTGCTGGGTCATAAATATGTGCCAATGGAGCAACCATTTTCCCTGATGTTGAAGGAAAACTGAGCAATTATCACTGTATATTTTTTCAGCAGGTTCATATTGGCTGGTCTGGATTTTTTTGTAGCTGTTTTGTCATAAACCAGGTTCGTGTTCCAGTCGAAAACGTACGTGACTCTTGAGCAGTCTTTCATACATATTTAAATAGGTTTTGAAGAGCAGTTGTCTGGAGATGGCGAATGAACATAGCAGGGGGGAAAAAAAAGAAAAAATAACCCATAAAAAGCCAACTCAGCCTGAAATGGTTCTGTATCTTTCTGGAAAACAAATAGTCTATTTTCCTTTGGCATTTTTGTTTCCAGCAAAGTGCCAGAAGATTCCAATGGCTGTGTTCATGGAAAGGCCTTAGTCAGGGATTCAGATTTGTTCAAAACAAATTTCAAATCCCACTGTGGGATTTTCATGCATTTATATACACCTAGCAAATAGTTCTTCCTTGAAATCTTCATTTGTCCTTATTTATGGATTGTGCAGAGAAAATAATGGACAAAAGGTTGAAAATGAGTTGTTTTCTGCTGCATTGTGTGCAGGATCTGTAACTAATAATGGAATTGTTAAGCAGTGGAAAATACTTGAACCAAGATAACAGGTTACATTGTTCACAAGAAGTCATTTATTTCCATTCCTGTCGAAATAAAAAGCCACAATATTAATGTTGGTCAGACTGAAATAAAAATTTTATTTAAAGAAACAGATTTAGACGTAGTGCTCATATGAGATCTGTAGTTCAGGAAATAAACATAATTCTGTGTTAAACATAATTCATTTTAACAAAGGTAGCAACAATAACAAAAATGGTGGTTACATTGACACATTTGAAGCATTTTTGCACATTTTTCTCTTGCACAGCAGTAGGATAAGAGAGGCCTTAATTCTCTTGGTGGAAGGTGGTACCTCTTGGTGAGAAATTGGTATTTCTCAACCATGGCATTTACAACTAACCTCAGTAATTTAACACAAATAGCTTGGTATCTTTGCTGCCTTTTTTGGGTCCATTTAATGTATTTATGGGGTTGTAACTATTTGAATCATAAATACATTGCTTTTTGGAGACAATTGACTGCTTCCCCTTTATCGGAGGAAATAATACGAATTCCTCCCTTTTCTCCTCTGCTAGTTAGGGTAGTGTGGGAGTTTGTTTTTTCCATTTGTCCCTGGAGTGAGTGTAGGCAGCAGAAGAATGGGGTGGAGCAGCCTGCGAGCACGGCCCGGGCTGTGCTCCCGGGGCTGCCCGTGGGTCCGGCAGAGGGGGAATGTGCCAGAGGGGGAATGTGCCGGCTCCCTGCTGCAGCTGACACAGGTGAAGCTGTGCAAATGCCAGAGAGGCCTCCACAGCCCCGGCAGGCACACAGGCACACTCACACTGCTGCCGTTTGCCATGGAGGGGTTGCAGCGTGTCCGTGGGGTTGGGGAAGGCAAGGAAATTTTCAGCTGAAAATTCAGTGGATTGGACACTCTCAACAGCTACATCTCAAAATATGTCATCTCAAGAAATACCTGCTGTTGCAACTGCTAGTTGTCCATTTTTTGTTGTGGTGACTGAAAGGTTTTGTAGATTACATTCCAAACCTTCTGGTTGAATTTGAGTCTTCAAATTAAGCCGTCGTGCTTGATTATGCTGTAGCAAGAACCATCATTTGCCAAGTCCAGATAACTTGCTTTACTTTCTCTTTTGACCTTCAGATTATGGTAGTTTTTTGGTTTGTTTTAGACTAAAAAGGTTAGTACCTACTGAATTAACTAAGTTTTCCTGTTGATATTGTAACCTTCTTTTTGCATGAGGGGGTATGTCATTTTCAAAGGCTTTGGTAACACTAACACCAAATTGTTTTATGTGACGAGGAAGCAAAAGGAAAGTGATTAACAGGTACTGTGACAGAAAAATTTCAGCCATATCCTTATACTGGTCATTAGTTGAATGTTATCTTGATTTCCCCCTCCATTTTAGACTCTGCATTCTTCCATCATGTTGTCATCGTTTCGTAAAGTCAAAGTCCAGGTATTTTTCCGTAATGCATGACGTGCCCTTGCCACACTTGCCTGCCTTTATTGCAGTGACCTGTTTGTAACAAAAGCCACTACTTTGAATTTATTCCATACAGCAGGTACTTTATTTGTACTTAGTGTGAGTCTGATCTGCCTTTCCTTTAATACTTTGAGTTGCCAATTTCTGTCTGTGATGCATGATGTGTGAACATTTTATAGGAGTTACAGTTCAATGTAATCAGGTTTGATACTGATTAATTTTCCAAGAGGTTTTTATTTTAAGATGTCCTTGAGCAGAATCCTTTTCTTTATAGCATCTGCGAGTCATCCATGAGGAGGTTTACAGTGTAGAACATTGTGCATTCAGAGTTGGCTTTGGTTCCTATTCATCCACTTGCACAAATTTATAATCCTTGAGTTGTTGTGGTGTAACTGTTTCTACACAGTGGTGCTTCTGTTTCAGTGGTGATAAAATAAATAGGATGTATGGATCAGACTTCAGCTGGGGAACACAAGCAACTAGATTTTATTTGGAAAGGGTTGTGATGTAAATGTTTGTATTGCAATTAAATTTATAATGAAAAGATGACAAAATGGAGATGAAAAATGCTGGGGTTAATTATATAATCTTGCATTACCTGTAAACTCTGCATTTCTGCAATGCAGTCAAGGTAATTTGCTTTCTCAGGAGTCTCAGCAGAGTGCAGTCCTTGCCAGCCCTGGATAGTTTGATCAAAGGTCTGTAATGTTAAAGCAAAAACAAATCCAAAAAAGCCCCTTTCTGTGCAGACACCAAATTCAGATGGGCAATTCAGCTGCTCATGTTTAAATAGTGGAATACAGATTTAAAGATTAAATGCCTAAAAATGAACAAATCTTTATCTGTCTTCATATTTCAAAAGTGCATAGTTGAAGCTGTGCTCAAACCCTCTTGTCAGCCTGAATCACCATCTTTGCAACCACTTTGGTTTAAACAATTTACATTTCTTTTTTCTTCCAATGAGACAGTTTCTGTGTCCCTGCAATACCTACTTAAATTTTGGGACTGGTTTGAATTTTACCTGCACTGTGATTAGTCTGTAGGAGTCTACAGCATCAAGCAGCAACCTCAGCACATCTTGATTTTTTTATTTTTTTTTTTATTGCACTGCAGTGCTTGGCTGATTTTTCTGGCTTGGAATTTGTGGAGGTTTGGGGCTGTTAGTGACCTTCCTTAATAGCATATTTGGCCACAGTGTTCTGCTGCATGTAGTCTAACCTTAAAACATCTTTATTTTGTACCAGTAAATTCAACAAACCAAAAGTCTGGGCATTAATTTTGTCCCAATAGTGTTTAAAATCTCTAGGAGAGAATATGGAACCCTTTGGCTCCTTCTCTGTAACACAACATGCTCAGGCTCCCTTTGCAGGAGCCAGTGCTTTTTTGGAAGGATTCTCTGATTTTCCAGTCAAGTACTTACGGACTTCCCTAAACCAGGCAGTCATGGTGGTTTGTTCCTTCCCTGGTGTTTCCAGGGAGCTGTGAATGGGAGAAACGAAAGCTGGGAAAAATGTGTGGGGTTTTTTTTATTTTTTTTCCCCTCTCTGTCCTTTTGAAGGTTATTTTCACATCCATTTTTTTTTACTTAAAGAAGAAAGATCAGCAATCTGTTCCCATTCCCCAGGAGGGAGTAGCTGATATCAGTTAAATCTTCTTTAGACAAGATTGACAATGTGTGATGTTGATGAACATAAAAAAAAATGCATTGAGCTGTTCATGTGTGCATACTTGGGAAGCAGGAATGTTTTGGTAGGGGAAATATTTCTGTCACAGGCTATTGCTGAGGTCATGTATGCTGAATATATGTGAAAAATCAGGACTTGTCTTAAGAGAACATTATTTTACTACTTCTGAAGATCTTTATGTACTGATACCTGCTTGTTTTTCAGGCAAAGGAGTTTAATTTTTTTTAAGCTTCATGCTTTTAAAAATACACCAAAATCTTCTGCCTAGCACTGAATATATTTCACATTTGTGCTTTTAAATCCTTGAAAACATGTTTTGGTAAGGGAAATGCTGACAGCTCTGCTGTGTGGCAGCGCTGTAATTCCTGTTGAACCCACCTCGACTCGGCTGCTCCCGAACTTGAATGGTGTTGCTGACATCATCGTTGTTGCACTGCAGTGTCTGTAAATACCTGCAGTTGTGTGTTTTACTGTGCTGTTATGTATGATTTCTATTGACTGGGGAAGGCATAGATGGAAGGATGAGAGTAATAACTTTGTTTTGTTGTTTTGGGTTTTTTTCCCTTTATTTCCCTACTTCTTTTTCTTGGCTGTTTTTTTTTTCCTTTTTAAGTAACATCACTAGAACAGTGCAGTGTGAAGAAGCATTTCTGATTTTTTTGAGTTAGGACAAGCTGACCTAATGTCAGTCTTAGAGCATGCAAGGAGGAATGAAATGTCACCAGGACAGTCCAGAACTGCTGTCTGGGAGCTGGAAAGTTTCCTCAGTCCTTATCGCCCTGCGCCGGCTGTGCCGGGCGGGGCCGAGGGATGGCACCGGTTATCTGGGGACAGCCTGGCACTGTCACATCCCACTGCTTTCCACCTTAAAAACACAAAGCACAACTTTCAGTTGGTGGGATTCGTGCAAGAAGTGCAGAGATGTCTCTGAGTGTCTCCAAACGGTGTAGTTGAACCAAGAAGTTTTGGGAACGTCTTGGGGGGTGCTTGGTATTGCAGGGAGTGCTGCAGTTGGAGGTGGTAGCATGGGAGGGAGGGAGGGAGACTGCATTGTTCTGCAGCATCCATGACTTTTGAGTTCTCAGCTCCCTGGTGGCTCTGGCAGCACAGACACTGCTGACGTCGGCTGGGGCTGCAGGAAGAACAGTCCATTATTGCTACACTAAAGCACTTCTTTTACAATTGACTCGCTCCACTGTAGTTACAAAAGGAGCCTTTCTTTTAACCAATTCCAGCAAAAAGAGGAGCCAGATTGCCTGGCTTGTGTGGTGAGAGGCAAACCAGCTCCCAGGGTAAATTGCAGGAGGTCTCCCATTTGGCTTTCAATATTGTAACAATGTTTGAAATGATCATTAAATAATTTAAATACTTCCCTACGTTAATAATGTAAATAATTTAGAAATTTAAAATGTTTTCAAATCACTTTGTGGAGGTTATTTTTAATATTGAAATACAAGTTGAGTTGTGTTGTACAGTGAATGAGTGTACAGTGTTCCAGAGTCTGGTCAGGATTTAATTTTCTCCCAGCACTGCCCAAAACCAGAACCCTGGAGCAGAGGGGCTCCAGCCATGCAGTACATTAGCCCAGCTGCCACTGTGTTATTCCAGAACACAATGCAGTTTAAAAGAAGTGTTGTTGGGATTCAAACACAGCATGACAGGGCAGGAAGGGAAGTTTTTAGCAATAACTTCCTTTCCTGGAGGAAAAAGGCTGTTTGAAAAAGTGCTGGAAAAAACAGCTGCTTTCTCAGGGAACCATATCTGTGCTTAAGCTCGAGTTCTGTTCAGGGGTTTGAGCTTTTAATACTCAGATACACTAATCAAGTGGAGATTTTGGTAGCACTGCCAGGCAAAACCTGGGCTCCGTTTACGTAACACAGTCTGCACACACCGGGGTGGTTTTCTTCCCTTGCCCTCTTTTGACAGTAATGAGTGGAAGAAAAAAGCAAAGCTGAATTTTCTTTGCTTCCTGCAAGTGCCGCAGTGCAGCTGGGGCTCAGAGTTCCTGGGAGCAAGGAGTGCTGCTGGCACGGCTGTCCTCTGCAGGGTGGGGACCTTGGAAGGGCAGCTCAGGAATGTGTGGATTCGTCCCCATGTGTTCCTTTCTATCAGATTGTCCTTTTACAAGTGCTTGGAAAACATGGCCCTGTAGATCACTTTCCAACCTGTGGAGTTTTCCATACAATTATGCAAGATTCGTGTCTAATTAAAGCATGCAGCTAACTAATGACTAAATAAGAGTTTAATCTTTAATGGTGTGTTTTAACTGATTGCCCAAGCCTTTTAGTCTGCAGTTCTAGTCTGGGTTTTTTCCCTGTCTGATAGGATTGAGGAACAGTACCTTTAGCTTGGAGAGTGCAGAATTGATGGTAGAAAAGCGTTCAGTGAGTGACTTGTGTAAACACTTGTACACAAAGACATTAATTGCAGAATTGTTTAGGCACAGAGTGTTTGTTGCAGCAACCTCTTGATATGCAGTTAGTTGTTAAACAAGTGGTTAAATATTCAAACTTCAATGAAAATAATAGTTCCACTTTTAAAATTTGTGTTGCAGTTCTATTCTAGTGCCCAGATCTTTTCCTGAAAATCAAATTGCTTTTTGAAGGTTTAGGAACTGAAAATTAAAGGTTGTCACAATTTTAATAAAAAAGAGAAAAAGCAGATCAGTAGTCAGGTCTCTGCTGCCTGTGGTAACAATATAAGGCTTTAGTACATAAAGCATTGTGGAAGGATTTTCAGTCAAGCAAAATGCTCCTTGACTTACTTGTCTAAGCCAGATCTGTGAAGCCTCTTACTGGCTTTTGAAAGGTTATGTAGAGTGACAGGATGGGTTTGTAACTGTTTTGATTGAGAAAACAAGGAAGAGATGCATCAGGCAGAGATATGGGTCTGTATATGTATGTAAGGGTGTATAGATACAGGTGGGACACTTCACTGCTCTTCAAAGAGGAGCAATATTCTTTAGTTTAGTATTTAATATTTTAAATACAATATCTTGAGATATTGTATGTTGTACAATAAATATTTTATGTCTGTACCTACACATATGTGTGCACAAACCCACATTTTTAGCTGTTGTATTGGACACTTGCATGCTACAGTTTGAGATGACACGGACTTTATATGACTGCAAACCAAATAGGTGTTAAATGTCTTTGTAAATTTTCCTTTACCACTTTCTGCTAGAAGTGTGGATTTATTTCTATGTAAATAATTATGTTTTGTACACGTACCTGCACACACAGAGTAAGACTGTAAGTAAACCACCTGTGATTTTAGAAAACCAGCTTTTTTCTGCATGCACCTCTTCCTGATCTACCAATGTTTTGTAAGACATAATGGGGTTTTATTTCTGCTTTCAGAAAATGGATCCAAGTGGTGTGAAAGTGTTGGAAACAGCAGAAGATATCCAAGAAAGGCGTCAGCAAGTTTTGGACCGTTACCACAGGTTCAAGGAACTCTCTTCTCTGAGGCGCCAAAAACTTGAAGATTCCTATCGATTCCAGTTTTTCCAGCGGGATGCAGATGAGCTTGAAAAATGGATCCAAGAGAAACTGCAGATTGCATCTGATGAAAATTACAAAGACCCAAGCAATTTGCAGGCAAGTCCTCCTGCCACTTTGTATTTCCTGTGCTATTAATTTTAGGGCATTACAGGTCAGCTGGCGTAGAACAAACACAGAAATGAAACTTGATCTGAGAGTGAAGAAAGATGGATGCAAATACCCATGACCTTGCAGGGTGCTCTTCAAAAGCCTGGCTTTTTGCTGATGTAATTGGAATATTTCTAATAATGGATTAGATGCTACATCAGCATAGAAAAAGTTGCTCAGTGTAATGTAGTGTAAAACCAACTTTGTTTAATCCTAGAATTTGTTGAATGCCTTAACTCTGTGAATAAATGTGAATTATCACTTATTATTTCCACCCAAAAAAAAAAAGGAAGAAGAAGATATTTGTAGAAAATAAGCTTGTGTGGGTAGAACTAGCTGACAGGTTCTCAGGGGTTTGAACACTGTCATGTGTGAGAGCAAACACAAGAAAGAAATAACTCAAACTGGGATGTTTGAATCCACCTGTTGATCCACCACATGATACAACTGATTTCAACTGTGCAGTTTTATTGTTTGTCAGTCCTGAATATGCATTAAAAATACACTTAAAATCTTGCTGCTGAAGAGTGTGGAGGAGTCCCTGCACCAAATCTCAGTTGAATTCTTTGATGTTTTCCTTTCAGGGGAAGCTGCAGAAGCACCAAGCCTTTGAAGCTGAGGTGCAGGCCAATTCAGGAGCCATCATTAAACTGGATGAGACTGGAAATCAGATGATTAATGAAGGCCATTTTGCATCTGAAACCATAAGAGTGAGTTTTATAGCTTTTTTCCCTCCCCTCCTCTTACAGGCCTTTCTTTAAGCACTTTGTTCAGATTGCACAGATAACTCTATATTCAAAACCTCTCTTTAAAATTCTACAGGTATTTGATTGGTGAAATCATGAGAAAGTTTGTATTTATAGAGCTCAGAGGTGGTTTTCTCTTTCATAAGCACCCAGCTCATACCTTCTTTTGGATCCAGTTCTGAGGAGAGCTGTTTAAAGATGAGATGTTTTTGCAGAGATTATCAATCTGAGTTGCTAAGTTGAGCATTTCATTCTAACTTGCCTTTACTGGTTCAGTCCTTCACGCCGTACCGGACTGCCCAGCGCCCGATAGTCACGGCCACCCAAGTGGGCGCCCACATACGAGTAGGTGAAGCTTGTGGCTCTGCAGTGCAACTGGTTTTTGCAATGTCTCCTTCCTTCCTTGGTTGACAGTTTGCACCATCCTTCTGGGCAGTGCTCAGAGCTCTTTCCTCTCTTGAAACCTCTTTAATTGAACTTTCTGAGTGGATTAAGTGGTATCCGCCCATGTCGTTCAAAAGCTTCTCTTGAATGACTTTCAAGTTTCAGGTCTTGATGAGCAAAGTGTTATAGACAATGGGTGGAGCAGTTACTTTCCTGTTTTGCAAGTTATGTGCATGTGTGGGAGTGTGTTTTTTCTTTTTTGTTGTCTATAAAGTTTATAGTGGCTCTCAATAGTTTTGAAAGGCCAAGTGCAGCCAGAGAAACTCAGTATTAAAACTAGTAATTGCTCCTAGTATGTCCATATCATGTCACTTCACAATGTTAGCTAAATATATTAATTGTTTAGTGTTAAGAGAAGTGATTAAAATACACTGAGATGGCATAAGTTTGACTTGAAACCAATGTGTTGTCTTAAAGAAGAATAAATTCCCAAAGGAAGAAGCAATTCACTTATTGGGAGTTGGCTTTCATATAAAAGACTGAACATTTGAAGGAGAGAACAGCAAATTTTTGGTATGACTTCATATTGGCATAGAACTTAAATTTTATCTCAGGATGTTTAGCTCATAATTACGTAAAGATAACCATTTGATAGCTTTATTAATTAATAACAACTGTCTAAATACTCAGTTCAGTAATTGCTAATTTTGTTACAACACTTTACATAATTTGAAAACTATTTACTGGAGATAAAATCATGAGGTTTGTCCCTCACCCTTTGTCTGAAGTAAGATTTAGGGTGTACAACTTCAGAAAAACAAATAAATCTCCTGTGAAGTACAGGAATGGAATAAATCTCATCTTCTTTGGCAGGGGATTTTAATAACAACATCCTTTTGTTGCAGACTCGACTGCAGGAGCTGCACCGGCTATGGGAATTACTGATGGAAAAGATGAGAGAGAAGGGAGTGAAATTATTGCAAGCACAGAAGTTGGTGCAATATTTACGGGAGTGTGAAGATGTCTTGGACTGGATCAATGATAAGGTGTGTAATTAACCTCCCTGGATTGTGTCCTTGATGGGAAATTTGATGTGTTTGTGTGAAAAATTTCTGTCAGCATAGAGTTGCTGGAGGAGAAAGCTTGTAAAGGCACCTGTACATTATGTTCAGTTATTCACATTGCATCAGCAGTACATGTGGAAACTACTGTTCTTTTGCAGCCACAATAAAAGTTATTAGTCCAAGAGGAAGCTTGTGTGTTGGAGAGTACTTTTAGCATAATCAATTCATTCTTTGCTTTGAGAGACAAATAAAATTCAGCTTCCTCTAAGGGAAATCTTCAACATGTAAAAGCAGATTTATTTTTTTAAATAAATATTCGAAATTATTTGTTTAGAAAGGAGCCAGCCCAAGCAGCAAGCAGTGTGTAGATAGTTACTAAATGATTGGAATATTTTTAGATATACATTGTAAGGACATGAACTGCAGGAGGACTGTTGGCTCTTGATTCTTTGAACTCTAGGGAAGCAGACCACAAACCACACTATCAAAAGGAAAAAAAGCCACAAAATAATCACACTGGTTTCCTTAAATGATGGTTTGTTATTTTGTATCACTGTGGGTTCAAACTGTAAACCCTGTATAACTGTTACTGAATACAACACTGCACTTTTTGTGCAGAAATCTTGAATCAGAAGCCTACAGCAAATACCCATTAAGAGTGTAGAAAGGATCAAATTCTAGGCACTCTGTGTGCCAAGAATTTGTACTTGAAAAATTAATAGGACCAAGGAAGATGAAAAAATAATCCCCTTAGTGATCTTGCATACTTTCTGCAATAATGGGTAGATGTTGGGGCAGGGAATGGAGTTTAATGAAGAAACTTTGTAGTTTTAAGTCTGACCTTAAACACTGTGATTGTCTTTGACCTATTGAAAATTAGGACAGTTTGCTTCCTAATTTTTAATAGTGATTTCCCATAGGACATACTGAAATTAACTTTTTTTTTTTCAATGTTCTAGGAAGCAATAGTGACATCAGAAGAGCTTGGACAGGACTTGGAGCATGTCGAAGTTTTGCAAAAGAAGTTTGAAGAGTTCCAGACAGATCTTGCAGCTCATGAAGAAAGAGTAAATGAAGTGAACCAGTTTGCTGGCAAACTTATCCAGGTAAGCATTTATAGGTGTTGAAAATCTCTCTTGGCAAGTCAATTAGCACAGCAAACATTTGTCTGTAACTTCTCCTCTTTCCCCCCTGGTTTGGGGCAGATCTTTAAGCTTTGCTTTACGTGGGTACTTGGCTATCTTCCCCTTAAATGTCACCATTTGATTAACTTGTTCTTCTGCTGAACAGGCTGAATAACTGCCCTATCTGGGAATGTTCCTGAAAATGTGGAGAGTAGTGATTAGTAAGAGAAACTCATATTGGGGTTAAATTTATTTCCCTTGGACAAGGAGGTTTATTATCTCTTCTGGTTTGATATCTGGGACCTGATCAAGGATGGAGGCAGGGCAGGAAGTGTTTCATTCCAGGAAAAAAAGAGATACTGTTTACAGCTCTCTTCCCATTGACTAATTAGTATATAAGGAAAACACTACAAGAGTATTGAATGTTTGCCCAGTGAAATTTCAGGGAAACTATTGAACTGAGTGATCATCTGGAAAGGACAGTAATTATAAATTGATCTCTTGAAGACCAGCAGCATTTTGTCAATGGATGCAAAATCAAAGAACATATGAAAATAGCCTTTTTCCTTTGCTTGCCAGGAAACACACCCTGAAGAGGAACTGATAAAGTCCAAACAAGATGAAGTAAATGCAAGCTGGCAGCGTCTTAAGGGACTTGCCCTTCAGAGGCAAGGAAAACTCTTTGGGGCAGCTGAAGTTCAGCGTTTCAACAGGTATGAACTTGGCTGGGTCTGCTGAATGATGTAACCCTTGTGTGGGTGTTTAATGATGCATTCAGCTGCACAGTGGGAGAGGAGCTACTGTCTCCTATGGCTTTGCTTTGCTCTTCTGCATGACTTGCTGAATGAAGACCTCGTTGTTCTACAGTTGCTTTGGATTGGTCATTCTGATTGAGCTTTTCAGAACTTGGCAGTTTTGTTCATTCCTGCTAATGGCAGTTTTGCTCTCCTTTCCTCTGAGGGCTTTTTCCTCCAGTTCTGTCCTAGATGAGCCCTAAATGGGCTGTGCTTTTTTTATTGGATGTCAGCCCAGTTGTTCTGGAGGCTTTGAGCAATGTTTTTCTATTCTCATCTCCATCCACAGCATTTTGAGATTTGCTGTAATTAAGCTGGAGAAGGGGCCAGAGTGGGAAATAGATCCACTCCATGACAGTCCTCAGTGGTGCTGTAATTCCTGGTTTGCATCTGGTGACAGCAGCCTGTTAATATGCTTCAAAGTTTCTTGAGATGCAAAGAAAGTCTAGTTATTTGTTTTCTAAAGGATGTTTGTAGTTGGCTGCACTGGTTTGTTTGCCAGTATGTCTGGCACACGTATGGGAAGACATCCTGCTTCCTTTCATTTTCCATACAAGACAAACCGCTTTCAATCTGTGCTTTGTTTTGAAGGGATGTGGATGAAACAATCAGCTGGATTAAGGAGAAAGGGCAGTTGATGGCCTCAGATGATTTTGGCAGAGACTTGGCCAGTGTGCAGGCATTACTGCGTAAGCACGAAGGCCTGGAGAGAGACCTGGCAGCTCTGGAAGATAAGGTACCCCTGTGAGACGTGTTTTACCTACAGCTTGGACGAGGTAAGGCTTGTGAAAGGCTTGAAACTCACTCAGTTTGTGCCTGGGTTTAGGTGAAGGCCCTGTGTGCAGAAGCTGACCGTCTGCAGCAGTCTCACCCAATAAATGCTTCCCAGATCCAAGTGAAGCGGGAGGAGCTCATCGCCAACTGGGAGCAGATCCGGACGCTGGCAGCGGAGAGGCACGCTCGCCTCAACGACTCCTACAGGTGGGCCACTGCTGCAGGACAGGGCTGCTTCCCTCCTGGCTCACACTGGACAGAGGCATCTTGGAGGGAGAAGAAAGGGGTGTGGTTTCCAAAATTTTGGGATGATTCTGGTGTTTTCAGAGCAGTCTTGTTCACCAAATTCTATTTTACACTAACTTCTCATGTAGTAAAGGAAATATTTTTATGATTGAAAAATTATTGTAGCTTTTTGTCATCCTCTGGGTGTGGGTCAACTATGAAAACAGACACAGTGGTGTTTTAGGACATTTCCTGTTTTCTCCATCTGAGTTGAGATGTGCATTTTGAAGTACATTATCTGACCATGTTTCAGTTTTGCTAAAAAAATAAAGCTTTCATAATTCTTTTATTACAAATATGTTCACTAGTCTTTAAGAGTCTCTGTGAGGACTAAACTATGATATATTGTTTGATGTATTGTACCAGACCACACGAATTCCCTGTTTCTGTGGTAGTATTTTTTTGCTGTGAGATTTGTCTTCATCCAGTCTTGTGTCTATACTAACCTGGTCTCTGGAACCTAACCTGTTAAATCACTGTTGAGAAGCCACATTAAAAACAAACTAATCCTGGTATGGTGGTTAGTTTACATCTTTTCTGGATTTGTTTTTCTGCCCTTTGTTCCTTCCCACGATGTGGGATTTTTGGCAGTGGAGACCCACACAAATAATATTTTCCTTTTTCTTCCCTGCCATACTCTTTCTAGAGCAATTAACAGCAAATGTAAAAAGGAAACAGAAACTGATCACTTTTGCTGATAAGTGTTAAGCATATGCCAAAGGAAACAACTAAAGGCATTCTGGAAGGAATTTGAGGATTTATTTGCTTGTTTTAAGGCTGAGGCATGTGCAGCTGAAATATTTCTGTCAGTTCCCTCCCCCCCACTGTTATGGTTGTGGCAGAAGCAGCCCTGTGAATTATCTTGAGAACTATGTTTTGATTTCTGTTGTCCTCAGTGTATAGTTAGGAATATTAATTTTACTTACAATATAAGCTATATGCAAAATGTGTCTTTGAGACATTGATTTAGAACCCAGCATTTTCATCACTTTAAAAGACTTCTTTTTTGATTGAAAGCGTATTTAGTTATTTAATATTCTGAGCACGTTTTTCTGTTGTTTTATTTGTATCTGAGGAACAGCTTTTATGTTTGTAGCCTTTTCTTTGGGGAAAGGGGAGAGAAACTCTGCAAATTAATTATTCCTTGTCATTTTTTCCTTTGCTTACCTAAGGCTGCAGCGCTTTCTCGCAGACTTCCGAGACCTCACCAGCTGGGTGACTGAGATGAAGGCTCTGATAAATGCTGATGAACTTGCCAATGATGTGGCTGGGGCAGAAGCCCTTCTAGACAGACATCAGGAACATAAGGTAGAGTGATTATACAGCCAAATCCAGTCAGCAGCCCTCTGATTTGATTGGTATGTCTAACACAGTCTCTGAGTCAGTGTTGTAGCACTGGAATGCTTTGATCATGCAACTAACACAGTACTAGATTGCTGTCCTGATTTAATATTTTTAAATTGTTTCTAGGTGGTAGATATATACTAATTACTAAGTATTTAAGAGTGCTTATGATGATGTTTTATAAAAAATAGGCCTGATAGCAGCCAGTTGGATTAACAACTGTTTTCGTTCTCCATCATGAGGAATTCCTGTAATTAAACAGAAAGAATACAGCTCAACTAAACTTTTAGCTTCATTTTAATGTAGGAATTTATATGCATAAGTATAATGCATATGCTTATGTGCATTGTAAGGTAATTCTGACACTCTGTGCTAAGATAAATTTTGATAACGTTTTCACTTCTCCTTTCATAGGGAGAAATTGATGCCCATGAAGACAGCTTCAAATCTGCTGATGAGTCAGGCCAGGCTTTGCTCTCTGCTGGGCACTACGCTTCTGATGAAGTTAAAGAAAAGGTAAGTTGGGAGTAAGAGCTCCTAGAAGAATTTTGTCTCTTTCTTCTGTGTCCCTTAATTTAAAAGGATAATCACATCAGGAGCTGTAGATTTCATTGTTTACACAGGAGGTAATTTTTGATTCAGTGCTAACCACTTTTTTAGTCACAATTTGATTTTACATTGAAATGGAAGTGAACTAGAATGTTAAATAAAATTATTATATATTCCTCTTCCCAATCAATTAGCTGACCATCCTCTCAGATGAAAGGTCTGCCTTGCTGGAACTGTGGGAGCTCCGCAGACAGCAGTATGAGCAGTGCATGGACCTGCAGCTTTTCTACAGAGACACTGAACAAGTTGACAACTGGATGAGCAAACAAGAAGTGAGTGCACATCTTTGAATTCTCCAGATATGGTGGACTTTAATTTCTGGGTAGTCATCTGTAAGCTTAAGCAATTGGTATTGCCTGCTGGCAGTGCCATAAACACCCACGAGTGAGTGGGTGCTGTGCAGAGTTATTTATCTGACTGCCTGAAATGATGCAATGGCTGTTTCCATCTAATGCCGAAACTATGAGATGTGACAAGTGGGCTTGATGTGGCTTTTGTGTGTGTTAACTCTTATAAAATGCTGGTTGAATAAGAAGCTAAAAAGAATTATTGGCTGCTAGAAGCATAAAGCAAACACCATGCCAGTGTGCCATCTTTGCCTTTCAGTGATAAAATATGGCCAGGAAATATCCCTGGCTGTGCTTGAGCTCACTTGAAGCAGCTGAGTATGGAAATATAAAAATGTGTTCATATCCTTACTTCAGGCATTTCTGCTGAATGAAGACCTTGGTGATTCTCTGGACAGTGTGGAGGCTCTTCTAAAGAAGCATGAAGACTTTGAGAAATCCCTAAGTGCCCAAGAGGAGAAAATCACAGTAAGACATTGGCATTAGGTCATCACTAAATGGACAAGAAGTGAAACAAGGGCATTTATTGGCTGGGGAGGAGACACTGCTAGAGGGTGGTAAAAGACAGGGTTTGCTTTGAAAAATTATCTTCTGTTATGTGGGATGTGTTAGCTCTAAATAACAGGCATTTTCTCTAAAATGGATAATAGTGGAAAAGGTGTGAGATAGGGCTTGATTTCTGTCTCAGAGCAGAGTAACCTGGTGCTTCCTTATCATAGCAGCACACAGGTGGTTGAATATTTGTGGAAAACCTGCACTCTTCCACAAGGAGAGGATGAGGGTACAGAGAGAAAAGGGTGTAAGGATAAATCTGCTAATGGCTTTCTGCCAATTTTACTGTGATAAACTTTGGGGAATTGATGTACTAAGCAAATTTGCATAAGCAATTTCTGTTACACCAAATAAATGGAAACTCATTTTCCCTCTAGGCATTAGATGAGTTTGCTACTAAGTTGATTCAGAATAACCACTATGCCATGGATGACGTTGCTACACGCAGAGATGCTGTAAGTATCCAAAATACATTTGGACTGTAGACTTGAAATCTTTTTCTGCTTTATTATTTTACATGGTTTGACTTCAGTATAGGATAATTCAATGGAATTGTCCCAAGAGGGGTACGGTGGTGGTTCTTACGAGCTTGAAGAATTTAAAAACCTTAAACTTTCTTTTTTTTCAGCTGCTGAGCCGCCGAAATGCCCTTCATGAAAGAGCCATGTACCGCCGTGCTCAGCTGGCAGATTCTTTCCATCTGCAGCAGTTTTTCCGAGATTCTGATGAGCTCAAGAGTTGGGTTAATGAAAAAATGAAAACTGCAACTGATGAGGCCTACAAGGTAAACACAAAGATCAATGGTAGAATGCTTTTAAGGCAGTACTGGGCTTAATCAGTCTAATGGCACAAAGCAACATCAGCCAAAACATTGCTGGTAGTCAGTGGTATTAATGGCAACAAGAGGAATTGTGTAATTTCCTTCTGACCCCAAGAGGCATTTTCCCATCATGCAGTAATTGTGCCTATCCAATAACTTAAGAATTCTAATTTAGGGCATGTTTTTGGCACCAGATCCTCTGGTTACACCATGGCATGTCTATGAATGTAGTCCAATTTCAAAAATTCTTCAGAGACCTTTGGGTACTGATTTTGTATTGAAATGTTCTATTTCTTTCTTCGTCTAGGATCCATCGAACTTGCAAGGTAAAGTTCAGAAACACCAGGCTTTTGAAGCAGAGCTGTCTGCTAACCAGTCTCGTATCGATGCCCTGGAGAAGGCTGGCCAGAAGCTGATCGATGTCAAGCACTACGCGTCCGACGAGGTGGCAGCTCGCATGAACGAAGTCATCAGCTTGTGGAAGAAGCTTCTGGAGGCCACTGAGCTCAAAGGTATGACTTGCTCCGAAGAATATGGGCAAATTTCTAGAGAGTTTAGCTGGGAGGAGGAGGAAATGAGTTCAGTTTCCTCTTCACTTACTTTGTCCTGTTCTGCTCTTGCCTGTCTCCCTCAGGTATAAAACTGCGAGAAGCCAATCAGCAGCAGCAGTTTAATCGCAATGTGGAAGACATTGAGCTCTGGCTGTATGAAGTAGAAGGACACTTGGCTTCTGATGACTATGGAAAAGATCTTACTAATGTTCAGAATCTTCAGAAGAAGCATGCGCTGCTAGAGGCAGATGTTGCTGCACATCAGGTAAGGGAAATAATTTTTATTCCTGCCTTTTCAGATCTGCTGACTCAAAAGATGGTCTTTTCAGATATGCTCAGTCAGAGACCTTAGCAGGTCTGGGTTTTTATAACTTTTTTAGCTTTGGATTTTAGTTTGCTTATCAAAAATAATTTTGAACTGAAGCATAACTTGTATGTCTCTAAAATTATATCTTTATAACTTAACTAGAAACAAACTTCTCAGTTGCTGCAGCCACCTCACAGAAATTCTGACCTAATGCTGTTGCTGGATCAATTTTAGGATCGGATAGATGGCATTACCATCCAGGCACGCCAGTTCCAGGAGGCTGGGCACTTTGATGCTGACAATATCAAGAAGAAACAAGAAGCTTTAGTGGCTCGTTATGAAGCCCTGAAGGACCCCATGGTCGCTCGCAAGCAGAAACTCGCAGACTCTCTGCGCCTGCAGCAGCTTTTCCGTGACATTGAGGATGAAGAGACCTGGATTAGGGAAAAAGAACCTATTGCAGCTTCAACAAACCGAGGTTAGTCACCCTGGTATCTCTAGGATTTAGATGTCAGAATTGCTCTGTTATAAATGGTATCTTTATAAAACATTCCCTGAAAATTTCAGAGCTGTTTGGTGTAGTTAACATTGCCCAGAGTTCCGTATTTGCCATTGCCCCTGGGTCTCTGTAATGTTGCTTATAATAATTCCAGTGGTAACGTAGCTTCCATAGTGCTCTGTCTTCATTGTTGGAGATCTCTCTGTGCAAGTTTGTTTAGTGCTGGCTGCAACTGCCTTGAAATCTTTGTTTCATCTAGTGACTCTGCTTTAGCTGATTAATTATTTTGTATCTTTCAGGCAAGGACTTAATTGGTGTCCAGAATCTGCTAAAGAAGCACCAGGCTTTGCAGGCAGAAATTGCAGGCCATGAGCCTCGCATTAAAGCAGTCACACAGAAGGGAAATGCTATGGTGGAAGAAGGTATGTCTTAATATTTTTAAACTTTGGCACAGTCTTTTGTTCTCTGACCCAGCACAGTTAAGAATTACTGCCTGATTTTATCCTGATAATAGGCAGGTACCTGCTAGCAGAATGAATTCCTGGTCATCCTTTCACCTGAAAATAAAAATAGGTTCCTAGATGGGAACCTGTCATAATTATGACAGATCTGTCTACTCTGGATGAACACTTACTTAGTAATTTTGTGCCTATTGTATTTAGTGTCTACAATTAAATCTGTTAAAGGGTTCTATCAGAGGTACACAATCATGATGTGAGAGAGAATTCTCTACAAGGACAGTAATTCTTGCTTTTAAATAAATAGGCATCTTTATTTCTGACTGGGTGTTTATAACATGAAAATACAAAAAAAAAAATCCTGTAGGTCTGAAATAATATTTATCTGCTGCCAAAACCTTGGAAAGAGATGGCCTTTTCTGTTTCATCATTGAGAAATGTTATAATGTGTCTCAGTTTATTCCCAATGATTAAGATATGCTAGTACAGCTTGATGGACAGGTTCAGTGTTTTCCAGTCTGAGGCAGAAGGACTGAGTTATGTTTTTATAATTCTAGTCTAAATACACTTTAAATTGGTCTAATCTCTGTGACTTCAAAGAATTACAAGTAATCTTTTAATGCCTGTTGGCTTTGTCTGCTGAAGTCCTTCAGTTCCCTCTGCTTCTGTTGCACAGGACACTTTGCAGCTGAGGATGTGAAAATCAAACTGAACGAGCTAAACCAGAAGTGGGACTCTCTGAAAGCCAAAGCATCTCAGCGTCGACAGGACCTGGAGGATTCCCTGCAGGCTCAGCAGTACTTTGCTGATGCTAATGAGGCTGAATCCTGGATGAGGGAAAAGGAGCCCATTGTCGGCAGTACAGACTATGGGAAAGATGAAGACTCTGCTGAGGTATTGGAGATTCTTGTTTCAATCAATTTTGCATAAGTACAGTGAGGATTTGTCGAGTGGTAAATAAATGAGCTGTGATAATTTCAGGATTCTTAACAAAGAGGATGGATTCTTGCATCAAGCAAGATTTTGGCTCTTAGTCAAAAGATGACATATTTTCCTGTGTCTTAGTTGCTATTGCACATGAGATTCTGCTGCTCAGTATATTAAACCAACTGTGAGGAAGCTTTACCTCTGTATTCACTCTTTTACAGGGTGTTGTTTTTTCAAGTATAATGAAAATAATATCAGCAAATTCCTCATGGGATGAGCATTTCAGTATGAGTCTGGTTTTCAGCAGTTCATTAGTCTGGAAGTAATTTTTTTTGTCTGGATTTGTTTTATTGATATCATTCTGCAGTCAAACACCAAGTCCCAGGCAGTGCTGACTGACATTTTATCAACATGAAGTGCAGTTTAAAGGCACACTTTAAACTTACCCATATCACTCTGGAAATAGTTATTTCTGGTCAGAAGTAAAGAATGTTGCTGAGATAAGGCAGAGGCAAAGCACCAGAAGCCTTAGGACTACTATCTAGCCTGTGAATAAATAGAAGTGATTATTCCCATGAGAGTCACAAGGCTGACAGCTCTGAAAATCCCACGTTCCCTTTGTATGAAGTCAAAGTATGTATTTTAAGCAGAGGCATATTTGTAAAATGGCAAGGTGTGCATGTTGGTATTATCATCCACTTTCAGGCTCTTCTGAAGAAACATGAAGCTTTGATGTCTGATCTCTCCGCGTACGGCAGCAGCATCCAGGCATTGAGGGAACAGGCCCAGTCATGCAGGGTAAGGAAAGATGCTAATCATGTACCTGAAATTCATGGGTCAGCAAAAGGTAAAAACAGAGGTCAATAACAGTTGTTGGTTTTGAGAGGTTGTTGCAGGCTGCGCTTGATTTTTGTCAAAAAAATTAGCATTCTGTTTTTATAATCATAAGGCAGCTGCATTGTTTTGAAATAAAACAATTTAATGTGATGGTTTTCAGGGTTTGAGCCCAAACAGCACCTAAACTGACTCTACTTGAACTAAGGTTGAAGTCTATTCTAGAACAACAACACTGATGATAATAAACATGGAACAGCTCATTTTTTCTTGTGCTCTTTTTTAGCAACAAGTTGCTCCTACAGATGATGAAACTGGAAAAGAGCTTGTTCTGGCACTCTATGACTACCAGGAGAAGAGTCCCCGAGAGGTGACAATGAAGAAGGGAGATATCCTCACCCTACTCAACAGCACCAACAAGGTGGGTTCTGGCCTCCTGCTTTGCTGCCCTGCTTGGCTCCCTCAGTGCTGTGTGTTTTGTTTGGTTTTGGCACATTTAGCCCAAGCCCCCATTCAGCTCTTCAGCTGAACCTCTTCACTGCATTTCCACCACTCCTCTACAGCTGCCAACTTTTCCAAGACACAGCACCTGTCTGTGAGAACTTTATTCCCTGATGTGGAGGAATTTTTGGCCAAATACAAGGGAAGACATGGGAGTAAAATCTCTTTCTTCAAAAGACAGTTTGTTTGAAATTATCTTCATAACAAGAGCAAGCTGTTGAGAGCATCACTGATTTCCTTGTATTTATAGAAGTCTCTGATTTGCAGCATTCAGTTGCCCAGCATTCTTTATGCTTGATGATGGCCTCACAGTGGTTGATTTGTGGTTTTTTTCCTTCCAGGACTGGTGGAAGGTGGAAGTCAATGACCGTCAGGGGTTTGTACCAGCTGCCTATGTGAAAAAACTGGATCCTGCCCAGTCTGCATCCCGAGAGAACCTCCTGGAGGAGCAGGGCAGCATAGCACTGCGGCAGGAGCAGATCGACAACCAGTAAGATCTAGCTGATGGGATGTGACACTGCCAGCATTAGCTGGCTTGGCCTTTGCTTCACAGATTGCCACCAGCTTAGGTTAATGCTTCTTACACTAGGGATGAATTAATTGGAGCAAAACAAGGGACTTCTTAGCCAGAGGCTCCAGATTCAGTTGTTTTATTCCTACTCTAGGTTTTCTTGTTGCTCTTCCCATTTTTAACCGTTAAACTCATGATACTAGAGCTCAACTTACTGTCTGACTGGAGTATTTTATGTGTTCCTTTTGTTGTTGTACCTAACTACTTAAACTTGTCTGTGAGTTTTATATGTCCTAAGCAACTCTTGTATATGTAGTTGTCACTTCTTAATGCGTGATCTGTTTTGAAAAGCTTTCTTAAATTTGATTCCATTAAGTACAGTGCTCTCCCTATACAGGGCTGCCTCTGGAGGTGCCCTCCTTACAAGGTGGGGCTATTTTGCTGCTAGCTCATCACTTTTTTTTCTGAAATGTGGTGCCAATGTTTGTTGCTATTATAGGAGCTAAAATGTGTCCCCCTCTTCTTTTTTTTTTTTCCATTTTTATCATCTTTTTTAACACAGCAGCGTATCGTTGCAAGCAGAAAACTGCAAGGCTACTTGGTAATGACCTTCTTAAAACACATGGTGGCTGGAGATTAATTCAAGCAAGGGCTGTGGGTGATAGCTGTGAGTGCTGGCTTATCTTATCAAGCCACTTGAAAGCCAAAGCTGAAAGTTTTCTGTATACTCCCATCAATTTGTGCAGCTATGCTGTCATTCTCTGTGAGAGTTTCCTCCCACTCAGTTGTGTTGAGTCATCAGTTATTACAGTGCCATGCAATAATTACTAGCCTTAGCTCTAGAATTAAAAAATTAAAAAATTTCAAACAAAAAAAAAAGCACCAACCCCTAATAAAAAACCTTATTACCAGCACGAATTAAAAATGCTGGAAAACTGTGGCACATTGGTCAGGATTTTAATAACATAATTCCCTCCATGGGTTTGCAAATGGCTTTTAGTAACTAGAACAGGGTGCCTTATTTTAGAGCCAAGGAGAGGGGACCACTTTTTAGTTTCCAATCCCATGGCACAATAATGAGGAAATGAGGAGACCTTATAGAGAGAGCTCAACTGTACTGCTGAGGTTTCCTTACTTGAATTGTACTCCTGGTCTGATCTGCTTTGTTTGCTTCTAAGCAACACCTAATTTTCTCCATTTAAATGTGAACTCTTACCCATCTCCTACCACAGACCAGCCACGGATGGAGCTGCTGCTTTCATTATTTTTGTTAATCTGACTAATTTTTCGCATGCATTTGCTGTGCTCCCTGTCTGTGCAGGACTCTCATTACTAAGGAGGTCGGCAGTGTATCTCTGCGTATGAAACAGGTGGAAGAACTGTGAGTAGGATTAGCCCTTTCCTAAACCATGCTGTCTCCACACTGTCACTCTTCATCCTCCCTTTGTTTCTTTCTTTGGGAATGCTGCTCCACAGAGACACGAAGGAGGCCTTTCTGCAATGAGCATTAGTTTAGATGAATGTGGTGGTCTGTGTTTCCTCTGTTCCTCACAGCCAGCTGCTTATCTTGCTGGGCACCTCTGTGCTGCTAAATTGGTTCATGTTTATTCCATCATGCTGGTTTTGCTTACCAAAAAGGCTTTAGGGCTATCTGGACTGTTTTCCTTGAAAAGCATTTTCTCCTGCATTTTCTGAGGTGCAGATAGAAATATTAGTTTGTTTATTTAAATGTATATAAAATGCATCTACCAAGCATTACATCACATCTGAACATCTTAAGAATTTTGGAAGGGTGGGGCTGTCGTGGTTTATCAGATAAAGTAACATTCATTCTGGGTAGTCAAAAAACATAATTTATATAGGATGATTATTTCTTAATTTTAACATTAACCAAATTCTCAAACCTGTGTTCGTGTCTCCTGGAAAAGATATCAAGTTTGCATTATACTGGTGGAATCCAAAGCCACAGGGTTCATTTTCATTGGCTGTGCCTGGCTTTTCATAGCAAATGTATTTCTTGAAAATTGTAAGTGAAACTTTTATGTAAATCTCTCAAGTGTTGCCAAGGAGGTCTGAGGTTAAGTCTAATTCTGAAAGAGTTTTGCCCCAGATCCTCTATGAGCTTTACAAGTATTTAATACCTAACATTGTTTGCTGATGCAAACAGCTGCAGTTAGGGCTGGCTTCAAAACACTGGTATCAAGTCAGGGTAGAAAGTTTCTATTTAAACCTAACATGAAAGCTTCTTAGTTCCTTTCTGCCCACTCTTAAACTACAGCAATGAGGAAGCCACAAAGTCTCTGCTTCCATGGAAGGAGAGCTGATTTATGAGGTTGTAACTGCTCAGTATGTGCCCTTGTGCTTCGGGGAAGGAATGAAAACATCCCCATTTGAGGCCTCTGCAGGTACCTCAGCAGTGTCTGGTAATATTTGATTTAATAACATCAGAAGGAATGTGCTTAATAATGAGAATCTATTGCTGCTGTTGATGACTGTGGTAGACTGATGTCCAAACTGATTCAGGACATAAAAACCCCTTCCAGATGCAGCTAATATGTCTCATCTTCTGGGAGACCTAAAGTAAGAATGAGTATTAAGAATGTGGTTTTTCTGAATGCAGGTTTTTAAAAAACAGGCATTATGCATTGCTAGAGAGATTTGTAATTCAGTATCAGTGACTGCAAAACTGCTTTTGGCTTTTGTCAGCAATAGCTTGGGAAAGGTCTTGTAGGATCATCTGTGTCTATTAAATAACTGTCTGGTCTGCAGACCAATTTAAACATTTTTGAGGTTTCACTTTGTGTTTGTTCTAATGTAAAGGAGGAGTAATATCACTGATGCTGAGAATTCCACAGATATAAAAAGTGTACATGAAATTAGTTTCATGGATTTCCCAGTTCAATATAGGTCTGTTATCAAAGATACACACCTTGCTTAAACATTCAGCAGATTTTGCACTGGAAAATGGCTAATGAAGATGTTTATGTCCTAAAGCTGGGAGGCTGGTGGATTTTCATAATCTGGTGGCAAACTTGATGTACTCTAGGAAGATATATTTTGGCAAGTAAGAGCCTATGGAGTCATTCCTGCCCTGCAGTGATACTGTGGCTTGAGAGCCTACCCCAGCCTAGGCTGTGATTTGGGTTTGCATTTGCCCAGTGAGGTGTTGCATGTGGGAGCTCCCATTTTGGTGTGCAATCCATGTGGAGGAGAGACATGGACAGTCTTCATTCCCAACTGCACCTGAGTAACTCATCCTGTAGCAGAACAGAGCATAAGTTCAGGGATTCCCCATTTTTGGGGACTCCAGTACTCAGGAAATTGCTGTGATTGGACTCAGTTCCATCTGACTGTTCCCTGCTTTCCTTTCCTGCTTGTCCCAGGTATCACTCTCTCCTGGAACTGGGGGAAAAACGTAAAGGCATGTTGGAAAAAAGCTGCAAGAAGTTCATGCTGTTCCGTGAGGCCAACGAGCTCCAGCAGTGGATCAATGAGAAGGAAGCAGCACTCACCAGTGAGGAAGTGGGTGCTGATCTGGAGCAGGTGGAGGTTCTGCAGAAGAAATTTGATGATTTTCAGAAGGTAGGTTGTTATGCTGTATAATGTGCGTGTTAATTCTGACCTTTCCCTTTAGGCTTTCCAGTCATGTATCCATGACAGTTCTTCATAGCTGAGTAGGAAACATGGCTTTGATTGAACATAAAAGGTCCATAGAAGGTATATATGAATTTTTTATTTCATTTTGTGAGGATAGAGAATCCCACATTCAAGTGTCTTCAGTTTGATTACATTCCCTAGGTTGCTCCATGCTTCCCAGCTCCCAGAGAGCTGAAACTCTCAACACTTTGCAGAAAGCTTTGAAAGAATTTCATTTTGTGTAAAGCATAGCCTTCAGTGAAGCTATTCCTGTTGAAAGGAAAGATGCATTTGGTTTCTATCTGTTGAGTTATTTCCCTGAGATATGGTGGGGGGAAAGTCTGGCAGGTGGGATTCCCTGGCCCAGGCTCTGGGAGCTCAGGGTCACTGTGCTCAGTTCCTGCTGAGCCACCTTGTTCCACGTGCTTTGCTGGGTGGATTTTAATGCTGGGACATTCCCCTGTTTTGTGCAGGACCTCAAAGCCAACGAGTCACGCCTGAAGGATATAAACAAGGTTGCCAAGGACCTGGAGTCAGAAGGGCTGATGGCAGATGAAGTACAAGCAGTACAGCAACAGGTGCTCCTTTTCTCTGCTTTAATCTAAAAAGCAAAAGATTTTCCTCCTTTCTTTTGTCTGTTGTCTTTGCTTGGCATTGCAAGATTCAGGCTGTTCTCTAGCATGGCCATCCCAAGAAGATCTTTAGAATTATATTTTTAATAATGCTAGAGCAAATTACAGCAGCATCTTGAGATTTTCCTTTCTTTTTTTAGGAATGGAAAGCCTTTACAATATTAAAAGTCATGGAGAATCCATACATTAACTTGGCTTTATATAAATCTGAAATTTAGCCTTTATTTATTTGCAGGAAAATGGGTGAGGAATGCTAGGGAAAAAGAGAAATAAAATACAGCACAATTCAGAGTGGAGGGGATTTGTGGGTTTTCCATTTTAGTTTGGGCTTTTTTAGGGGTTTTTGCCAGCTTTTTGCATACTTGAGCTGTAAATAATTTTATCCTGTGCCAACTAAGTATGAAGCATGTTGGGAAAAACATTCTGTTAGAAAATAACAAATTGTTTGTCCTGTCTCCTTTGCAGGAAGTCTATGGGATGATGCCCAGGGTAAGTGTTAATTTCTGAGGTGGATGGAGTGGCAATTATAACAGGTTTGGGATGTACAAGGAGAAGTTCAGCCATAATTGTAGCTCATTTCCATGATGGAACTCATTAATGACTTTGAATGGACATTTAAAGATTATCTTATCTATGATCCCTTTATTTCCTGAGTGTCTTGCCCCATATCACAGCTCTCAGCAAGCAGCATAACCCCAAATGATACAAATACTTGCATTAAAAAATGTATTTACTCTGTTGAGGATTGAACAGAGATATTTTCAGTTTTTTTTTACTGTATTCTGATAGTTTTAGATTCTGCTTCGTATTTAAAACTGTTTATTCACATTTTCAAACAGGATGAAACTGATTCTAAGACAGCCTCTCCTTGGAAGGTAGGTGTCATTGCTTAGTAGAACATAACAAGAAAATAAAACAAAAACTACAGCACATCATCTTTTTTAGACCATTTGCTTCCTGTGCCATAGAAATTGTCAACAGCCTGGTTTTTACCTCTCTGCTACAAAACTGTTTAGTTTTGAGCTTGTACTATGTGAGTGATTCCAGTTTCTGGGCAGTAGATGTTGAATCATCCCTTGTTCACTTTGCATGAGTTCTTTGCTTTCTGCTTGCTGCAACAAAAATGTTTTTATTCCTCAAAGTCAAAACCATTCATGTCAATCCTCCTTTAGTAAGGAATATGCTGTATCCCATTAGTCATCTCCAGCTCATTTACTACAATAGTTAGAAGAAGCCTTTCTTCATTCATTAGAGGTTTACAGTGGAAGAGCTGTCACCTGCTAAAGCACAAAAATATCTCAAATATTTTTTGAATTATCCAACATTGTGTTTTTCCTAGCATTTCATTCCTGTGTTTAATGTCTTGCATCCACCCTGTTAGACTTAAAGCTGCTTGTGCATCTTTTAAGCTGTGTGAATGTGTGGAAACCAGGTTAGTATGCAATATTTTGACAGAAAATGCAGTCATGTCACCAGGAACTGGTGACTTTTGAAGTATTTTTTTGCAAATTATAAGCATGTACATTGAATTCTAAGAGTCTTATAGTAACTTAGCAAACTCTGACTAAGATTTTGAGGGTTTTTAATTCATATATTGAATGTTGCCTTTAAATTTGCTCTTCTTTGTCCTCATTAAGATTTGTTTGCTTCAGTTTATATTAACATGGCAATGCTCACTCATGAGTTCTCACTCTGCTCTATAATACCTTAGGTATTACAGCCAATTATTCTTAACTGCTTTTGTAATTTACTTACATTTTCTTTCTTAGTGGTTTCTGTTTGATTTTTTTTTTTAAGGACTTTTCTTTCAGTCTGGTTTTCTTTTGGTCAGAGTTGACTTCAATGCTGTATTTTTTATTTCTGCCTTCTCACACAGTCTGCACGTTTGATGGTACACACTGTGGCAACCTTCAACTCAATCAAGGTAATTCCACAACTTTCTCTGACCTGATTTAGAAGTTGTGAATTTTTTACCCTCCTCTTCCATAATCTTTGTCTTTCATTAAGCTTTATAAACTCTTCTGAATCAATTTATTGAAAGAAGCATTAGTATATATGGCATTTGCTTCTCCAGTTACATCCCTATCTAATCATATACATAAAATCATTTGGTTTTGCAGCTCAGGAGAAACCTTCAAATTATTTTATTTAATTGAACTATCTGAATTTGTGCATTATTCTGGAATTAAGCAGAATTTAGTAACCTTCACCTGTAGTGAAAGGCCAGCCTTGACTTTTCATTTCCCTCATGCAGGAGCTGAATGAGCGCTGGAGATCCCTGCAGCAGCTGGCAGAGGAGAGGAGCCAGCTGTTGGGCAGTGCCCATGAGGTCCAGAGATTCCACAGGTGAGGGGTTTCTTTGGTCTTGACTCAAATGCTTTGTCTATCAAGAATTCTAAAATAAAGCAGGACCTATTCTGAACAAATCATATTCAATCCCCAGCTTGTTCAGTGGAGGGTGGTCTTTTAGTTCTCTTTTTGCCTTTCCTTCCTTCAAATCAGAGATGCTGATGAAACCAAAGAATGGATAGAGGAGAAGAATCAAGCATTAAATACAGACAACTATGGGCATGACCTGGCCAGTGTTCAGGCTCTGCAGCGCAAACATGAAGGCTTTGAGAGAGACTTGGCAGCTCTGGGAGACAAGGTGAGATTCTGAGGAAGAAAGCACAAAAGCTTTCTTTTTGTCTACCAGAAACAATTGAACTAGAGTGGTTCTCTCTGTCTGCATTGTGTTCATTCCCCTTTCTCTAATCCTAGGTGAATTCTCTTGGTGAAACTGCCCAGCGTCTGATCCAGTCCCATCCAGAATCTGCTGAAGATCTGCAGGAGAAATGCACTGAGCTGAATCAGGCCTGGAACAGCCTGGGCAAACGTGCTGACCAGCGCAAAGAGAAGCTCGGAGATTCCCATGACCTGCAGCGGTTCCTCAGTGACTTCAGGTACTGATTCCCCCTCTCCATTTGTTTATTATTACTGAAGGATACATGGCTTATTGTTCCACAGGAAAATTTCTGTAAAGGTACAGAAAAGGACTGTTCTCCCTGTTGTGACTTATTACAGTGGAGGGAGGGAAAAATTCCCCATTACTGTGTGTTCACAGGGACCTCATGTCTTGGATCAATGGGATCCGGGGCCTGGTCTCCTCAGATGAACTTGCCAAGGATGTGACTGGAGCTGAAGCTTTATTGGAAAGGCACCAGGTATGTGAAGGATAAGTGTATCATAAACATTAACAAACATTTCTTTTTTCGGACACTTTGCAATTAGAGTTCCAAAAACAGATCAGTTCCAGCTCTGGTTATTGAGCAGCACATCTCTGCCCCTTGCAGGAACACCGCACAGAAATAGATGCAAGAGCTGGCACTTTCCAGGCATTTGAACAGTTTGGACAACAACTTCTAGCCCATGGACACTATGCCAGCCCAGAGATCAAGGAGAAACTGGATATTCTGGACCAAGAACGGACAGACCTGGAGAAAGCCTGGGTCCAGCGCAGAATGATGCTGGACCAGTGCCTGGAACTACAGGTACTCTGCTGCAGTTTGGATAAGAAAAATAATTCCTCTTTTCATTAAAAAGCTTATTATTTCATGATGGTAACAGTGCTCTTGATCTGTCTCGCCCATGCTTTGGATTTTTTTCTCCCCAGCTGTTTCATCGGGACTGTGAACAAGCTGAAAACTGGATGGCTGCCCGGGAGGCTTTCCTAAACACAGAGGATAAAGGAGACTCCTTAGACAGTGTGGAGGCACTCATCAAGAAACACGAAGATTTTGATAAAGCAATCAATGTCCAGGTGAGGAGTGTAGCTGAAGTAAGGGGAAAATAGTTTCCCTTTTCTCGTGTGAATTATTAGCAAAAGGAATTCCTGCCATGTATGGCTTCTAAAGTTCAGTTCTGAATATTCAGCCATCTTGCTGTAGAAGTTCAGAAGCAGCTTATGCAGCTCAGGATGTATTTCATTGCCTACAGACAATGTAGAAAAAGTAGCAAGTATTTGCATAAATTTACTCATTTGAAATTACTTCTTCCCTTTATTTGTGGCAGAAAATGGTATATTTCCAGTTTTTTGTAGCCGAAAACTGCCTAGATTTATTGAGAGATCATACTGCTGAAGTTTTTAGCCCAAAAGATCCTTTTTTCCTAAATGCCACAGGTGAAAATTGTTCCAAGTTCAACTCTGCAGTCCTGTAGAAGAGAGACTTCCTTGATAGGGTCCTAGTAATGTAAATTCAAACAAGATAAAAAGGCTTGTTCTGTTGCAGACACTGCTCATCATTTGTCTTTAGGGAATCACAGTTCTAATTCTTGGTTTCTGGTTTGAATAGGAAGAGAAGATTGCTGTCCTGCAGTCCTTTGCTGACCAGCTGATTGCTGCAGATCATTATGCCAAGGGAGTCATCGCCAACAGACGCAACGAGGTCCTGGACAGGTCAGTGCTGCCCTGGGAGGAGGAGGCAGATGACTGAAAATCCTCTTCAGGGATGTTCTGTAGCTGTTGAAGGTGCTGCCTCATGTGGCATTCGTGTTTTGTTCACTGTATGTGTCAAATTACTGCAGGTGGCTTCGTCTGAAAGCCCAAATGATTGAGAAGAGATCGAAGCTGGGAGAGTCTCAGACCCTCCAGCAGTTCAGTCGTGATGTGGATGAAATAGAAGCCTGGATCAGTGAAAAGCTCCAGACTGCAAGTGATGAGTCCTATAAGGATCCCACAAATATCCAGGTGAATGTGGTTCTTGGCTTAAAAATCAGAATGTCGTTGTTAACTTTGCAAGGCCTCCTCTGGTTTGAAAATCCATGCTCAGGAATTCTTGTTCAGAGATGACAGAATAGTGCATCATATTGGACATGTTCTCCTTGTAACAAGGAGAAAATGAAAGTTACATTATGCATGAAAGGAGACCCAAAATAGGACTTGGTTAGTAATTATTCATGCCTATCATTAATTATTCATGCATATAATTAATAAGATATGTGGTATCTGCAGCAGAAAGTTTCCTAAAGAAACCCAAGTGGCTGTTCTGTCTCTCTCCCAGCACCTAGATGTTAAAATAAGGAAATGGAATTCTTGGGTCTCAATTCTTTTACATTATGAAATGTGAAATCTCATTTATTTTTCAGTATTATGGAATAAATTTACCTCTTATGTTTTAATTCTGGTTTATGAAGTAGTATGAATGCACTGAACTACTTCTCTCAATCTGTTTTATAGCTTTCCAAACTGCTGGTAAGTAGTTTGGACTAGCCCTGGTATGTGAATTTATTTTCTCTGTATAAGCTTCTGTGTAAGCCCAAGCTCTGGTTGCTGCTCCATCCATCAGTTCATGCAATCTTTGTTTTCTGTTAGTTCTTGACCTCCATCCAGGTACAGCTGTTGATCCTCGTCCTATGGGTGTGGCTTTTTTGTTAATTCCTATTCAGCATCATTTATTTATGTATTTGTTTTGCAGGTGTTCTGCATGATCTGTTTAGTTTATGCTGTGTTAATGATGTACTTTAGGCTTTTTCAGGAGTTAGCCCATAGGAGAATGGGGCTCTATCTCCCTTTTTCAGAAATTTGGCTGTTTGATCATCATTTGTGATGATTTAACAGAAGGAATAATGCCAAATCCATGAGCTTGTGTTTGTAGAATCAAATGCTGAAGATGGAGGGTTCAGTAAATGATAGATCTTGATTGGCTTAGTTCTTGCAATAGCATAGAAGGGAATAAAACAGAAAGAACACTCCAGAAAAAGAGATGTACCAGATGGAAAGCTGACAGCACTTCTAAGACTCCAAGTGGAGTAAAATGAGGATATGTAGAGGGAGAAGATAGAACAAAGAAGGGGGAAGCTAACGAGTAAGAAATGAAAAAATCATTTGTCACTTCAGAGTGTGGTACATTAAATTACTGTTTTTTTAGTAGGAAAAAAAGAATTACATTAAACTGGAAAAGGCTTGTCTGCAATTTGTTGTCATGGTAATTATATGGAGATATGCAATTGGCAGCTTTTAAATTGAATTTTCCAAGTTGGTAGATCTAGCATTGAAGGATATGCTTTTATAATATCAGGATTTGGGATTTACAGTTCCCAAAATGAAGCAGTTCATGCAGAATTTCTCATACCAGTGCTATAGTATTTTTCCTTTTTTATTTTTGATCTAACATTTCCTTTCATTCCATTCCTAGGACACTCTCTACCCATGTCCAATGTCACTAGCATTTCCAGTTTATACTTGCCAATTCTGTCTTGTCACTTTTGTGCTGTTGTCATATTCCTGGTGGGTGGATGGATCATGGATACATGAGAGCTGCACACTCCTTCCCACACCAAGGCTCCTGTTGTTCTCATGGTGCTCTCAACTTGGCAGAGAAAAATTTTTACCACATTAACTCAGTTACGTTTTTATACAAGTTTTTGGCTGATAATTCAGTATTTATATATATAATGAGGCTGTGTATGACTAGTAACACAACTGCAGAAAGCAGATAAGCTGAAGCAGTGATTTCTGTTAATTACCTATAGATTAGCAAGGGAAGTAGGAATTTGAGCAGTTACTGTAGGAGTAGAAAGGATGATCTACACTACTCAGGATGTGTATAATTGCTGCTTTTCAAAGGGGTGCATTGAAAACTAGGAATCTTTACTGCAGTACCAGCTCAGCTCAGTGCAGGGACTTTTGCATTGGCACCTGTGAAATGCAGAACGTGCTGCCAGAGTTCTGTGTATCAGCTCACCCACAGTTTTGCCAGGCCAACTTGGGGGCTACTCAGGTAATGAGAGTAACCACAGAGCGAGCAGTAAAAACCCAGAGAGAACCAATTCAGCCCAGCCTGTGCACAAAGCTGATGTGAACCCAGCCCATGAGAACAATGGAGGAGCCCTTTGAGCAGTGCCTGATGGTGCTGGGTTTGTCCTTGCAGAGCAAACACCAGAAGCACCAGGCCTTTGAAGCCGAGCTCCACGCCAACGCCGACCGCATCCGCGGCGTCATCGACATGGGCAACTCGCTCATCGAGAGGGGCGCGTGCGCCGGCAGCGAGGACGCCGTCAAGGTGGGCACCTTGGAGCCTTGCCTGGCTCTGCTTTCAGCAGGGTCTGGGTAACTGAGGCAGCACAGTGTCCTCTAGAACAAATCTTGCTTTGTAGAAGCTTTTGTATTTTAACGACACGGTGTGGATCAGGTGAATCATTCTGCTTCGGTCTCAAGGCAGATGCATTTTCTGATTCTCTGATTGAGGTGTACATTGTAGGTGGGCAGCACAAAATAGTGGCTCCAAGTTGCATATCTGGAATCAACAGACAAACTTCTACCATGTTCTGGTTTTGCATTTATCAGAACTTTTTTCGTATTTCATTTGTGACATTTACTTATCTTTCCCACTTTCTGACAGGCACGCCTGGCTGCCCTGGCTGACCAGTGGCAATTCCTGGTACAGAAATCAGCAGAGAAGAGTCAGAAACTGAAAGAAGCTAATAAGCAACAGAATTTCAATACTGGAATCAAGGACTTTGACTTTTGGCTTTCAGAGGTAATAAGATGGGAATTAATTACTTGCAAAGCAACTTTTTTCAGTTTTTATTACCTTTGCTGATGTTAGATTTGTGGAGCACTGTTTACTTTTGAGCAAGTTTAAGTTTATTTTTAAAAAACTTTATTACTAGTAAAATTCTTGCATTTGTGTTCATGTTATTAATTATAAAGAATAAGGTGAGAAGAAGCAAATTTGCTTGGAACCTTTTAGCATGAAACAGGTGACACAAGGTAAAGGTTTAGTAGAAAATTGAGAAGTAATTTGCATGGTTTTAAAGCATTATAGTTTCAAGGAGTTTGTGAAACACAGTTTGTTCTGCGTTATAATTTCAAGGAGTTTGTGAAAGACAATTTGTTCTTCATTCCATGCTTCCTTCTCCATCCCCAGGTGGAGGCTTTGTTGGCATCTGAAGATTATGGGAAGGACTTGGCATCTGTTAACAACCTTCTGAAGAAACATCAGTTACTGGAAGCTGATATATCTGCTCATGAGGTATTGCTTCCCCTTTTAGTTTTGGAAGAGAAATCATTAGCAAATTCTCAAGGTACAGCTCCTGATACCTGCTGCAGTCACAGACCTGTCCAATTGTGGCTTTGAACCAAACCTGTGACTGCGAGTCAGGTTGCGATTTCCATCCCGACATAATGAGCACAGAAACGAGCTCTAAGCAATCCCTGCTCTCTCTCCCTGCCGTGTCCAGGACCGCCTGAAGGACCTGAACAGCCAGGCTGACAGTCTGATGACCAGCAGTGCCTTCGACACGTCCCAGGTGAAGGACAAGCGCGAGACCATCAACGGGCGCTTCCAGCGCATCAAGGGCATGGCCAGCGCCCGCCGCGCCAAGCTCAACGAGAGCCACCGCCTGCACCAGTTCTTCCGTGACATGGACGACGAGGAGTCCTGGATCAAGTGGGTCTTTGGGGAGTTCTGGGCTTGCCACATCCTTTAGTGTGGCTTTAGAGCTGCCTTCCACCAATTGTGCCTCTGTAGGAGATCACCTTTGCTGCCATTGCAGAAAAACTGTTTTGGGTGTGGTTTCTTATCTGCAGTTTTCTTTGGTCAAATCCCAGTAAGCAGAAAAACACTGTTTAGACTCAGACATTTCATTCTAGTCTTTTTGGGAAAGCTCCTACCAAACATTCAAACCTTTTTCAGTTTCAAGTACTTTCTTGATTCTAGCCAGTTGTTGTAAATTAATCAAATGGTCTTTCCACATTGGTGTCAGTACCACAGGAGGAGGGAAAGACATGAGACTGATAGAAATCATTCCAATTTGAGCACTTTTTTTGTCATGCTTTTAAGGCAAATAAAAATTGGACAACTTTACAAAAGACACCTATATTTTAAAAAAGAAAACAGTACAGAGAAATTCTGTCCTTCAGAGATAAATGATGGGCCCTCTGTCACCTTTGTTCCCTCACACAGGAATGTGCTGCCATGAGCTGTTTGCTGTTTGCTAATAACTCTTGTACACAACTTTTTATGTCCAAGATCTTTGTGCAATGCAGAGCAGTTGTGTCTCTGAGGGGTTTTTTGTTTTCTTTGTCAGGTTAGAACTTTAGAAGTAATTTTCATATTTTATCTTTCTCTCTTCTCTGTTTAATTTAGAGAGAAGAAACTGTTGGTTAGCTCAGAGGACTATGGCAGAGACCTGACTGGTGTGCAGAATCTGAGGAAGAAGCACAAGCGCTTAGAAGCAGAACTGGCTGCCCACGAACCTGCTATCCAGGTAAATGCCTCTCCCTGTGACAGATTGCTCTATAAGCAGCACCTTTCTTGATTGTGGAAGAGATGAAAGCCAGCAGTGGTTTTGCTGGACCCCAAACAGTGCACGTGAGGAAGGCAGGTGCAGTTCCAGTAACTGTTTCTCTGCAGGGTGTCCTGGACACGGGGAAGAAGCTTTCGGATGACAACACAATTGGAAAGGAGGAGATACAGCAGAGACTGGCTCAGTTTGTGGATCACTGGAAAGAGTTAAAACAGTTGGCAGCTGCTAGGTACGAATTTCTGTAAAATTCAGTATTAATTCAAAGTTACACGGACTCATAATGATCAGATTTATCACATTTACATAATGATCAGATTTGGGTTATTAGGAATATGATGTAAGAGCATCTATCACTGATCACAGACTCTACAAGACTATTGACAATGTTCCTCAGTAGAAACATGAGCCTCTTTTGTGTTTAGCCTTTTCTTGCACCAGTTAGAAGCCACAGGCTTGCAATCAGCTGGCTTTAATCCACTACCAGGAGATTTTTCCTGATTAGAAACTGTTGGGAGAGAATTTGCTTCAGTTCTTTTGGCAGCTGCAGGCTTTGTAGTCCAAGGAATTTCTAGAGCTCCAGCCATGGCTGCTGCCAGAGGAGTGTGAATGACAGAATTCAGGCTCTGGACTTTTTTATATCTTCCATCTCAATGCCATAAAGCAACACTGACTTGTTTTACCCTCCTCACACAGGGGTCAGCGTCTGGAGGAGTCTCTGGAGTATCAGCAGTTTGTAGCAAATGTTGAGGAAGAAGAAGCCTGGATCAATGAGAAAATGACACTGGTAGCCAGTGAGGATTATGGGGACACACTTGCTGCTATCCAGGTATGGAGGAAGTTGTCAGCACTTTATTGTTGCATTTTTGTTGGCTGGAGCATAACAAACCTTTTCTTTAGCTGTCTTTACAATTTAGAGGTTATTGTTGGTTCTTTTGAAGGCCTACATTGTAAAAAATGTAAATTCACTTTATAAAAGTGTCCCAATCATGTTATTTGCTATAGAAATTACTTGTAGTTTGATGTAGCTTTGCATCTCTTGACCTGTGATTGGAAGTCAGTCTCAGTTTCCTTTTGTCCACAGAAAACCAGTAAGCTGTGCTAACCAGCTAAGATTAATTTTTGACAGAAAAAGTTTGCTAACTGATTTATAAAATCACTCTCTAATAAATTGTGAAATATTATTTTTAGAAGTTCCTGTGTCTTGTATTTGCAGGGCTTGCTGAAGAAGCACGAGGCATTTGAGACTGATTTTACTGTCCACAAGGACAGAGTGAATGATATCTGTGCTAATGGAGAGGATCTCATTAAAAAGGTGAGCGTGAACTAGTAAAGAGAAACCTTCAAAGGCTCCCCAGGACATCTTCATGTTACAGTAGACTTGCTCTTCTCTGTCATGTCTTTGAAAAGAGCTCTTCCTCATTTTTGGTGGCTGAATAAGCTGTTGGTGTTTTGCTTTCAAAGCTGTTTCTGAGACAGTACCTTTCAGCTGAAGTCCTTGCTCTGTCACCAACGTCCTGAATGCCTCAGATGACTTTAACATCATACAGGATGCCTATATTTTTTTTTCCTCCCTGTCACACAGAACAATCACCACGAGGCAAACATCACGGCCAAGATGAAGGGGCTCAGAGGCAAAGTGTCAGATCTGGAGAAGGCAGCAGCTCAGAGGAAAGCCAAATTGGATGAGAACTCAGCCTTCCTCCAGTTCAACTGGAAAGCAGATGTGGTGGAGTCGTGGATAGGTATGGTCTGTACTGGACTACAGTATTTGGTCACAAACAAACCTCCAACTCCTTCATTTCCAAAGGTCTCCAGTAGCTCCTCATGTGCTGTTGTAATAAGCAGACCTAAGCCCAGAGTAATCAGCAGAGCTGTCCCTGCTTTATGCTTTTGGAGTAACCTGATCTGGAACAGAGGGAATGTTTGAGGTGGAGAAATGACATTTTTGCAAAATTTGTTTCATCTTCCAGGAGAGAAGGAAAACAGTCTGAAGACAGATGATTATGGACGTGACCTCTCTTCAGTCCAAACCTTGCTCACCAAACAGGTCAGTGCGGATGCTGCTGCCCCCCCCGAAGGAGGGACCAGCTGAACTCTTGTGAACACACAAGAATCCATGTTTGAAATATATGCAGGGTATTGGAAAGGCAAAAGAAAAATACAATCTAAAATACCTTTTGTTCTTTTAATGCTTCAGGAAACGTTTGATGCTGGACTTCAGGCTTTCCAGCAGGAGGGAATTGCAAACATCACTGCTCTGAAAGATCAGCTGCTCGCAGCCAAGCACATCCAGTCCAAGGCCATCGAGGCCCGGCATGCTTCCTTGATGAAACGCTGGAATCAGCTCCTGGCTAATTCTGCTACCAGGAAAAAGAAACTCTTGGAGGCTCAGGAGCACTTCAGAAAGGTGAATGGCCAACAATGGGGCTATAAAAATCTAATTGTGCACTTGATAAATCACACTTGCAACATCTGTAGCTTGTTCATGCTTTTGCAACTAATGATTTTGGGGATCCTGGAGAATTAACTAAGAATTTCTGAGATGCTTGTAAGGCAAACTCTTGCATGTTGGTTCCAGATGAGCTCATACAGAACATTTCCATTACTGAACAACTGAATTTTTTCTCTTTTCAAGGTTGAGGATCTTTTCCTGACTTTTGCAAAGAAGGCCTCTGCCTTCAACAGTTGGTTTGAGAATGCTGAGGAGGACCTGACAGATCCTGTGCGCTGCAACTCCCTGGAGGAAATCAAAGCCCTGAGAGAAGCTCACGACGCTTTCCGTTCCTCCCTGAGCTCTGCCCAGGCTGATTTCAACCAGCTGGCAGAGCTCGATCGCCAGATCAAGAGCTTCCGTGTGGCCTCCAACCCCTACACTTGGTTCACTATGGAGGCTCTTGAAGAAACCTGGAGAAATCTGCAGAAAATTATCAAGGCAAGTCAGTGAGGGAAAGATTCTCTTCATAATTTATGACCTCGCAGTTGTCCCTGGAAGTTGTTCTCTGATATAATCGGTACAAGGGTTTGTCACCATAATGCAGGCAAAATATCTCAAAATTCATGAGCAAAGAGAAATTGCTGTTAACTATAAACTTGTGCTATTGTCTGTTGTTCTCATTGTTTTCCATTTGTGGCTCTTCCAAAGACAAAGCACATGAGTCTCACTTCCTAACTCTAATATAAGTTTAACTTCCCTCCTATGCAGTGAAGCAGCTGCTGGTTCAATCCCAGTTCTGAGGACTTCAGTTCTGAGTTTCTATCACCTGAGATGTTTTTCTTCAGCTATCCAGGACACCAAACACGCAATTTTGTTTTGAGGTTCAGAACTGTGATGGGATGCAGCTTTTAGTTTTTGCTTTCTGTTACAGGATGAGACCAATCCCTTTATTGCTCTGAAATTCCTGTTGTTGCTTTCTCAGGAACGTGAACTGGAGCTGCAGAAGGAGCAGCGAAGGCAGGAAGAAAATGACAAACTGCGACAGGAATTTGCTCAGCATGCCAATGCCTTCCATCAGTGGATTCAGGAGACCAGGTAGAGTTGGTCTTTCCAGGACCTACCCTTAGAGAATCCCTTAGGTAGTATTTGTGTGCATCCTCCTTCTCTTTGGACTGTCAAAGTTGTAAATTTCCTACTGAAAAACAGCTCATCAGGACTTGTCCATTCCCTGTAGCTGGGATTTGAGTGAGGCCCCATTAGCTACAGGGGAAAGGAAACTCCTGAAACACCAGACTTTAAAAATGTTCCTATTTCTGAATTCATTTTCCTGCAGTAATTCCAGTTATCCAGGACTCCATTTTTCTCCAGTTATTCCTGAACTAGGCTGCAGCACAGCTGGGGAGGTGGAGCACAAATAGCTCTGAGCAGACTCTGAAGTGCCAGCAGCATTTCTGTTAATGCCCCCTTTGTATTGAGTAGTGTATTGGGAATCTGCTGGAGTTCAAATAGAGAAAGAAGATGTGAAAAGAACTTAAAATTTCATAATCATTTCCCTGGCCTACTGTCTAATAATAAACTTCTCTAAGGAGAGGGAGTAAAGATTTAAAAACTGTGTTAGAAATAAAAAGTCTAAAGGTTGAGCATTGCAGGTGCATGCACTCAGTGCTGTCAGCAGCTCTGACAGGTTCTGCTTGGGGGTCAGAGGAGGTGAGTTCTGTTCCATGTAACCCTGTGATTCTCTGTCTGTGTGTTTGCAAATAGTTCTGTACATGTCTTCATGAAATAATGAAATATGATTTTTTTAACTTTTTGATGTTTGCTTCCCACCCAAATCTCTATCCCTCTCTTACTGTCTTGTCTCTGTCCTGCTGCCTGATGTTTGGATCCTCACATTCTACAGGACTTACCTGCTAGATGGGTTAGTATTGAATTTTATATCTTTCAAATTTTGGTGACGTGTTCTGCTCTGTGTGTTTTCTCCTGTCGTTACATCACTTGTGAAAGCTGTGCTCAAACCCCTCTTATTTGAAAAGAGCAACCTTTTGCTGAGGTGCACAGACACAGGAAACAAGATTTTGGAGTAGTTAACTATAAACCAGTAGAAACATAACAATTTCCTAGTCAAAAGCAGAATTACAACAGGCAGCCACTGGCACACCATGGAATTCCTGACTTTTGCTCTCGCTTTCTCTGAGAGCTTGCACAGGAAAAGGCCCTTAATTTGAAAAGATCTGTGAGAGTGTAGCTGCTTTCCAAAGGCAGGATATTCTGACATTTCTAGTTTTTCAGCTTAAGAGACTTGCTTAGTGAAATAAAACATTTGACCATAACTGTTCTGAGAACAATGAAATCTGCAAAGTATTGACTGGTTTTGATAAGGAGAAGGGAAAATTGTTAAAACATTTTGCTGAAATTACCTTAAAACCCTGTATCTTGCAAATATGAACTGCCCATTTTTAATCTGCTGCAGAACCATGGCCCACACAGATTTTAGCCTTGACAGGAGAAAACCAACCTTCCAGCATGAATCCAAGAAGCTGGTGGAGTTGCCAGCAGTTTTAAGCCCACTCTGTGTCCACAGCAGTGGTTCCTGATGAGGATGTGTGCTGGCCATTTGTCTGGAAGTGGAAAGGAAATAATAAGATCTTTAAATGTTTTCAGACTAGCAAAGCCTCTGCAAATGTGTCTGTCCAGTTAAATTCCTTCAGCAGGACGAGTCTCAGCACAGTGGAAGCTTTGTGATAAGAGGTGATGTCAAATGCCAGCAGTCTCTGGGCCAAGGCAGAGGCTGTGTGTGAGCCTGTGCACAGGGCTGGAGGAGGCCAGGGCCTTGCTCCTAAAGAGAAATCTTTTCCTAATAAAAGGGTGGAATCTTCACAGATAATTCTGCTGCTTATTTGCTCTGCTCACAGTCTCTTGTGTTCTGCCAGATAAAAATAGTTTGCCCTGGTTTTGTTGTACAGTTTAATGGAACTGAGATTTTCCTAGAATGGATGCTGAATTCCCTGCTCCTTTGTCAAGCAGTGTTGTAGATTAGTTCTGGTATCCAGAAACAAGTGAACAGAAAGGAGCCATTCACTGAAAGACGCAGGGTCAGAGTTAGAGATCCTCATGCCAGGCTCTTTTGTTGAACAAATTACCAGAGGGCTGCTGATATGCCAGGCAGAATTTGTCCCTAATTCTCTGTGAATAGATTAAAAACATGGATTTAGTTCCAAGAGGCACTGCTGTGCTTAGCCTGGCTTGGCGACAGGGAAGGCAGAGCTTCAGGGAAGTGTCAGCAGAGCTGCTGTGCACACGCCTTGCTCTGCAGCTTGTGTGTGCCCAGCACTGCCTGGGAGGGGTGTTCTTTGGGGAAGGGAGTAGGAACAATTTGGAGTTTAGGAAGAAAACTGCTTTTAAACAATCTGTAGATGAGCTAACTGCAAAACTTCAGTTTGTCTCCTAGTGAGACTCACTTTTTTGTGACTTACATGAAAATAATAATGGTTTATTTTTGTGTATGTGCAACCAGCATTTAAATAATTTTCTCTCGTTGAGTACTTGCTTGTGTTTGCTGCAAGGCAGTGCTGGCTTGGAGTGTGGCTCCACTGCAGTGGCCGTGTTTTGGTGTGTTCTTTCCTCTTGTTCTTTCTTTCTTCCTTTTTGGAATTTACTTGGTTTCTTTCCTTTGACTAGCATAGCATATCGTCGTGTCATTCGTGTCTATCAGTATGAAGTTGGGGATGATCTATCTGGAAGGTTTTTTCCTCTTATTTTCTTACCTCACTTTGGTTTTCAAACGCACTCGTTAATTCCAAGGCTCGCTTTCCTTCCAACTAACTTTCACGGCTTAGAGATGCTTGGAGGTTTTTTCCCCTGTTGGTTCTTTCCACGGTTGGGTCCCAGCTTCCTGCTCAAGGCTCTGGGCGTGCGCTTCATCTCCAGGCGGGCGTTGAGTCTGAGCCTTAACCCTGTGGTGAGAAACACCCGGATGTTTGGTGCATTTTCATTGCTACAGTGATTCAGCACCTGAAATCCACATTCTCAAGAAGCTCAAAAGCATGTGGGAAGACAGAGTCCAGGGGGGATGACAACCTGGTTTTAGTGACTGAAATACCAGAGATTCAGGTTTTAGGAACTTTAATATCTCAGAGTCAGAGGACACCCCACCTGCACAGCACCCAGACTCACTGTCCATGTGTGGGTCATCCAGGGCGAGCTCTCTCCGTACGTGTTGGAAGGACAGAGATTCCCAAACACGGCTGCTTAGAGATTGCTTGGGATCTTGGGGTGGGGGAGAAGCAGCAACCAGAGACTGTCCATAGCTAGTCTGTATGAAGGAGATCTTGGAGGCCCTGGCCACTGTGGGGACCTGCATGTAAAGCTCAGGGTGGAAATCACTGGGCAGAGTGGCTGAACCTCAGCTGTTCTGGGTGCAGCATGGACAGGTGGGGTGGGAAAGGCACCTTTCCACCAGGCACTGCTGAGCAGCAGAGGTCTGTAGCTCTCTGCAAGGATTATGCCACATTAAGATTTACTTTTCAACCAAACCAGTAGTTCTCACCATCTTTTTTTACCCTCATTTTCCCCTTTGTAACACACCTTTGTAGAGCTCCTGTACCTGACTGCAAATACAGCCCATCCCCAGTGACTCACCTGCAGTTGGTGTGTGTGGTGTGTGCTGGGCACGGGGCAGGGGGGTGGGACTGCACTAAATTCTAATTCCATGAGGTACAGTAAAGCGGGTGCTTTGAGTCTGGCATGAAGTGTGGCTGCTGATCACGTTGCCTTTCAAATGGGGCTAGAAATTAACTGTATACAGAAATAAGACAAAATGTAGAGTGTCAGTCTGAAATAGGATGAGTCAGAATAAACAAAACACAAAACCAGTGTTTTAAATATCTGAAAGGATTTTACATTTCAAGGAAGGATTGTTAATTTCAAGCCCCACATGCCATTTTTTTATGAGGTAAGTGCCTTCTCTCACTGTTGTTCTGTGTTTAGGTCGTGTATGGTGGAGGAATCAGGAACGCTGGAGTCACAGCTGGAAGCTACTAAAGTAAGTGATGTGCACCTATGGCTAAAACAGCTTTTCCAGTTGGCTTGGGAACACAGGGCAGGAAGAGAAATGCAAGTCATTGTGTGGGAAAATCTTAATTGATTTTAGACATTTGGAATACTGAAGAGACCTCTGGGATTATCTGTTTACATATCTGATGTGTACTCACATCACAGGTCATTAAACAATATTGATGTAGTTTTCCTTTTTTTTCTGTTTTCCTTAATGAGGTAGGGTAGAGTAGAGAGGATTCAGTGTTTTCAGCACATTTCCTACTAAGAGGTTTTTTAGTCTCCAGACTGGTTTGCAAGCCCTGGTTGATAGTGAGCATGAGGATGAGCATTGCTCTGAATCTTATTTCACAAATCTGAGTATATGGACATGAAGTCCTAGGAGAAAAAGAAGAGTATAACCCTCCCCTGCCAGCTTCTGTTCTAACTTTTTAAGGTAGTTTTTTTTGGTGCTCCATGATTTCTCTCCCCTTTGCTCCCTTCTCACAGCGCAAGCACCAAGAGATCCGAGCTATGAGGAGCCAGCTGAAGAAGATTGAGGACCTTGGAGCAGCCATGGAAGAGGCACTTATCTTGGACAACAAATACACAGAACACAGCACTGTGGGGCTGGCACAGCAGTGGGACCAGCTGGACCAGCTGGGGATGAGGATGCAACACAACCTGGAACAGCAGATCCAAGCTCGGTACTGTCTGGCCCACGTGTGGTTTGAAGTGTCTGACTGGGAGTAAGGGGGAAAGACAGGAGCCACAGCTGCCCATGCCTGCAGGCAGCCTTGCATGGTGTGTGCTAAGGAGTCTCCTGTGCTCAGACCAAGGGATGCAGTGAGCTTGTACATCCCCACCACCTCCCAGCTCCCTTCAGAGGGATGGAGTGAGCAGGTTTGGAATAGCTCCTGTTGGCCATGAGCGATGGTGGGATCTTAGGGGATGGTTTTATTTTGTGCAATAAGTGTGTACAAGTGCTCCCACAGGGAGTGTTTGCTCCTTTGTCCTCACCATGTGTGCAGCTGCTGGACTCGGGAACTGCTCATCAGCTTTGCTGCTTCCTTTTCAGGAACACCACTGGAGTCACTGAGGAGGCCCTGAAGGAGTTCAGCATGATGTTCAAGTGAGTTGCAAGGAACACATATCACAGGAAGGCTTGGGAGATATTTCTGGCACATGGATCCTGTTTGCAGGATCCATTTGTGGCCCCTTTGTTGTCTGCCCCACTTTGTGCTGAGCTGCTCCATTCTCTGCCAGAGGGCAACAGCCTCCAGCCCCTTCTGCTGGCAGTGCCAATGCATTCCAGCTGGGAATACAACTGGGCGTTTTCTGGTGGGGGTGGGGTGATTTTAAAGCAAAGTTAAGAATTTGTGCATATTTTTTGTGTATGCTAGATAGAACTATTTATTGATACAAACACATTTGTCCAGAATAGGGCCTGGTTATAACCTTGATCTAGTTTTCAGCCCACTTTACAGCTCTCAGGACTCAATAACTGACACATGTGGGTTGTGCTTTTCTGTTTTTAGGCACTTTGACAAGGACAAATCTGGACGACTTAATCACCAGGAGTTTAAGTCTTGCTTGCGCTCTCTTGGCTACGATCTGCCCATGGTTGAGGAGGGAGAGCCAGACCCTGAGTTTGAGTCTATTCTTGACACTGTAGATCCCAACAGGTATGTGAGTTGGACCTTTCTGTACTGCAAAACACATGGAGGTATTGGCTGGGGAGCTGGCTGGAAGGTCCTTCACAGGCTGAGAGCTGTGGTTGTTTTTACAATGACTCAGGTGAAAGCCCTTAGGAAGGCAGGACTGACATTTGTAAAGAAGAAATTCACTTTCAGAGAATGATCTGGTGTTGAGCCTCCACTGTGAAGACTTCCACTCCTTCTAGAACAGCTCCAGCCCCTCTCTGGAGGTCTGGCAATGCTGTGCTCGGGTGCTCACGCTGTGTTTTGCTGGCAGGGATGGACACGTCTCGCTGCAGGAGTACATGGCCTTCATGATCAGCCGGGAAACGGAGAACGTGAAATCCAGCGAGGAGATCGAGAGCGCCTTCCGCGCCCTCAGCTCCGAGGGCAAGCCCTACGTGACCAAGGAGGAGCTCTACCAGGTAAGTGCTGGCACCCCCAGCAGGAACACACAACAGTTTTGTTTATAGATAAAGCCCAGCACTAATGGCTTGGAGGCTCATGTCACTGGGGCTGGCCCTGCCAGGACATCCCCTGCAGCAAACGCAGCAATTGCTGTGACAGTCCTGCTCAGTGGCTTTCTTGGCTCTAGAGAGGAAAAGCTTTACCTACCAAAGAACTGCTCAGGTTGAATTAAACAAGAGGTACTCAGAGGCCTGGAAGGGAGTCCTCAGAACTTCCATCATTTGGGAAACTACATGGAGGATGTTTCTCTAGACAGCAATTCAAAGGAAAAACTTGTGCCTAAGTTTAGACAGTATGAACATCTCCTCCCTCTCACTGCCCTGCCAGGACAGCAAGTTTTTCCTGTCTGAATACCACCAGCTGGCAGGGAAATAAAGAGTTTGCAGTGCTTCCTTGTCCCAGTCACCTGTTCTGTTCGGTGGGAAGACTCTGGTCAGGCCTTCCAACCCTTAACCAAATAATGCCAACAAGCAGAGCATTTCCATGCTGGGAAATGTAGTTGTGCTGCTCTTGTTTCTGCCCCGGGGAATGGGAGGGCTGCCTGTCAATGCCCCTTGGCAGCCCCAGAGCCCTCTCACCCCCACTCTGTCTCTCTTTCAGAACCTGACCCGGGAACAGGCCGATTATTGCATCTCTCACATGAAACCCTACATGGATGGCAAGGGCAGGGAACTGCCTGCTGCCTACGACTACATAGAATTTACACGTTCACTCTTTGTGAATTGATCTGAAACACTAGAACCAAAAGATGCAAAGGACATGCTCACGTTTGCTGACTGTAGCTCTGCATGTGTCTCTCTCTCTTTGTGCTCTACAATAATCAATGTTACTTTATGATGTAACCTTAAAGTGCTTAGCTTAAAACTCTTAGGGAAAAGAAACATGTTGCAGTGTGCTTCAATAAAAGTTACTGGTCGAACCACATCATCTTGTGTTTAATGGTTCAATGCAAATTTAACTGTTATGTGGAGGCAACTCCAGCTGCTGGTTACCTGTGTTTTCCAGGCCAACACTGGAACAGGTGGGTGGGGAACTGTTCCTGGAGTCAGAGCAGTTACAAGCTTCACACAGCTCTTGTGCTGCTCCCTCAGTCCATGATCTCACTTGCCAGCTGCTCCAGGTGACTCATTTCCCTTGGTCCCTGCTCGGTGAGGTCGGAGCTCAGCTGCCAGACTTTGACTGTCCCAGCAGCATCCCCTGCTGCTAGGAGCCGCGTGTGCTTGGTGTTGAATTCCAAACAATACACGGGGCAGTGGCTCATGGACTGCTTCAGGGACACCGTGGGCTTCTGCATGCTCCTCGCCAGGTCAAACAGGTGCACCTCTCCTGCAGACACAGACATTCATTGCAGCTTCATGGCAACAGACATCATCTCTAACAGCAGGTGAGTATCTGCTTAGTCTGGCACTGAGAGTTATTTTTAACCTGTTTCCCCCGCTGATGGGTGTCTGGGCTGTGACAGACAGCTGACATTACTGCAGGCAGCACGGATCTGTTCTGCTGTCAGAAACCTGAAACCAGCTTGCCAAATTCTGTGAAATCTCCATTCTTTAAGTCAAAAATGCTTGGGCAATTTTATAAGGAAAAAGTTTTTGTTTTAAACCATTAGTTCTAGAAGCAGATGTCAAAAACAAGCTGCAAATGGATTTAGCCACAGTGATCTTGGTGTGCTGTTATTCCCGTGAATGACTGTGGCAACAGATTTAAAGTTACCATCAGAACTGAAAAATAACTGCTGGTTCACCTTGCTAAAGTTAGAAATTACTCCTTTGTACTAATTACACAGTGCAAAACCCGGCCACTGCTCTGTGCTTGTGGGATCTGCTAATCAGTACGATCCACCTGACTAATTAATACCCAGCACACTCTTAATTTTATGCTCAAGAGGAGGCACCTGCAGTTACTTGCCTTCCCCAGACGCAGCTGCAAAAACCAGTGGTCGAACTGGAGACCAGCGTACACAGAACAGGTATTTCTTTGATAACTGTAGAGCAAGGAGGGGCTCTGTCTGCAACATGGAGTGGAAGTGAACTTGTCCGTCGGTCCCGCAGCTCAGGAAGAGGTTCCTGGGGGAGGGAGGAAGCAAGAAACAGCTCTTTTTGTTTTATTGCTAACGATAAAGAACAAAAATCAGTCAAGGAGCATGACCTCGGACAATATTCCTGCTTTGTAAAGGTCCGTGTTTCCTAAAGCAGCAATTGCCAGGCTGTGCTGTGGGCTGCAGAGATGCAGCTTTGTTACTGCCCTCAATTAAGCTTAATGAGGGCTTGTATTGACCACTGATGAGTTGTGGCCCAGGGCTGCCTGAGAACTGCTGATCTAGAGCTGGGCATTGTTTGTGCTGGGCTTGTCTCATGCAAATTAAATGCAAACCTGGGCTGTCAGCATGTTTCACACAAACAGGGCTTGGGGCCTCCACGGATGGTGGGTGAATTGCTGGCAGAGATGGGAGCTTCTCATTTAAATTCTGGCAGCTACTGAAGTCAGAAAAATCTTCAGTGAGATACAAAGTGATCTGCCCAAGTGAAGGACTTTTCCATCTCCTTGGCTTTAAGCTGAGTTTTTATTGTAACAAACAGGCTGATCTAAGGAAGGTGCTAAAGGTGCTCATGTGCCCATATGCAGCACAGTCCAGTAGGCAGCTTCACCAAAGCCAGTGGATGCCGTTTCTCCTACAACGGGAAGTTCCTAATGCCAGGTGACCACTTTTTGGAACTTGTACACACCGCCGGGGGCTATTTGAAAAATCGGTGTTCAGAGGCAGGCAGTGATCGTGTCCCACGTGCAGCACTTGCCTGTGGAAGGGCGAGCAGCTCACGGAGTACACGGGCCCAGCATGGGGGGAGAAGGCGAATTCCACCGGGGCCCTGAGGGGAACGGAGCCGGCCGGCCGCGGGAGGGCCGGAGTGTGGGCCAGGGCAGAGCACCTCAGGGCACAGCCGCCCTCCACACCCACCACGAACACAGCGGGATCCAAGTGCGAGAAGGACAGCGAGGTCACCCCCACGGCTGCCTCTCCCCAGGCCACCTGGGGAAAGAGAGACAGGGCTGGTGTGAGCTGGGGCTCCAGAGAGGGGCAGGTCACAGCACAGCCTGTGACAGCTCCGTGTTCGTAGCACTGAATCCTTCCTACAAAGGGGCTCACAAGAATTAACATTACAAGCAAGTTCTCCACCCCGGCAACTTCTCTTTAGAGCATGGCAGAGCCTCAGCTGTTGTCAGTCTTCTAAGAATGATCTCTGTATGGCAAAGGAGCTGTGGATCAGGGGTGTGTATGTTCAGAAGGAGCTTTTCCTGGCCCTTCTTGGAGAAGGGCGAGCTCTGACACTTGGGTTCCAGGGTTCAGAGTGTGTTTGTGGCAAGAGCACTCTTTGAGCTGCTGAACTCACCTTCTTCAGCCGAGTGCTGCGAGGGATCTGCTGAGCCACGATGGCAAATCCTTCAGCCAGGGCCAGCCGCCCGTCCCGCTCCTCCCTCCACACGAGGATCTTCCCATCTGTGGCCACACTCAACAGCCGGGCGTGGTTTCTGTGCTCGGTGTCAGGTACCCAGTTAACCTGTTCCAAACCAGGGCGCTGTCACAACTGCCCAGCCCGTGCAGCCTGTGCTGGGACACAGGAGCAGAGCCAGGCACCCGCCCGGTACCAAACCAGCTTCTGCTGGGAGCTGGCACAGACACAGATGTAAAGAGAGAAATGCATCCAGTTCAGGGCTCAATCTCCATTGCAGTTTCTATGGTTCACCTGCCCTCAGTTTTGGGATGGGCATTTATGGCACTTTCACCCAGCTCCAAACAACAGCATTTTCCTGAGCAGCACATGAGAAAAATACACAGAATGTCCAGAGTCACAAGGGCCCAGAAAGGCAAAATCCTTAGGAAGCCAGACTGCATGACATGCTTGCAAATCCCCTTAAAGCACGTGGTTTAAGCTTCCAAGGATCAGTGACACTTTTCCATTTCTGTTTTTAAACCACTCCAAGTATCATTGGCTGCATCTCCCTTAATAAACAATTACAGTTTGGGAATGGGTCTGTGCTTCATTTATCCTGGACAGTGAGAAGTTATTTTTTATAGGCTATGTGTCTGTTCAGGAATAGCCAACCAAAAAATACAACTGCTGAAATATCTGTGAACTGCCTGGCTGTGGATGGGAACCAAAGGGATGACACAGAGCAGTGGCAACTCTCACCTGCCCCAGGCCTGTCTGCTGTCAATGTTCTCTGTTACCTGATAGACTGGGTCTGTGTGGGTGTCTTCTGTCATCCCTGTCCTCCAGATCACAGGGTCTTCTGTCCTGCTGGTGTCCCACACTACCAACTCCCCACTGAACAGGCCACCTGAAAGGACAAATACAAAACATGTAAGGTCTGACAGCTTAGAACAAATGCAGAAATGGAGCAATGGTGGAAACAGGCCCACCAGCTTGAAAGGTTGGGCAGTTCTGGTGTAAGAGAATATTGCTCTGCTGAAATAAGTTTATTCTCTTACAGCCAGGGCTGTATTTCCTTTTGTCACCTCTCTCTGAGAAGGGGATATAAAGGCAAGTGTCACTGAAGAGGCAGCAAGTCCCAGTTCAGCTGTAAGAGTGCACTTATCTGTGTTGGTGGGCATTAGTTCCTCAGTTTGAGGAGCTGAAACACTGTTCCTTTTACAGGAAATCTGGGGCTGGACTCAGAGAGAGAAACCAAAGGATCCAAGTTGCAGGAAAACAGGGAATGTATCAAGCATGGTCTGAGGTAAGAACAACCTACCAGCTACCAGTGATGGCTGGGAGGGATGGAAAGCCAGGCACATAACAGAACTGGGAACATCCACCACCAGGTCAGGGTGCTGTGGATTCAACCCTCTTCTGTCCAGATTCCAGGTACAAACATAGGATTTTTCTGTGCTCCAGTCCCCATCATCCAACCTGAAAAACAAAAAGCTACATCTTGCTTTGTGTGTTCCAGAGGATTCCAGTCCAGCAGAGCTCTGAGATTTCCCACTGGTCACCTCAATGTGCTTTGTGTCCTGTCATGAAGGAATCCTGAGGAGATGGAACTTCTCTGTGGGCTGGTTTATACAGGATGTGACAGGGCACATGTCTGTGCTTACAACAAAGTGGCAGACAGTAAATTTTGGGTACAATTTCCCTATTCCAAGACCTATTCACCATTCAAATAATGGGAACAAAGGGTGCATATGGAAAGCTGATGGAAGGAATTCTGCTGAGGGTACCCACAGACACAGAAACCACATCCTCATCTGCAAAGAGCTGTAGCCTGGGAGAGCAGAAGGAGCAACTAACACACAGGTTTGCCCTGTTTTCCTCTTCCCTATGCATTCTCTTATGGATACCCTTTTTGCTGGGGCTTTTAATCTAAGGAAGGTGGAACATTAAAAAAAATAATAAGGGCAGCAGTAGGGCCAAGAAAGAGGGGGCTGCTACAGATATTAATGGATTAGATAAATAATTTGTGAAACTCTTATTTCAGAAATCCTTAAACATGTGTTGTTACATGTCCATGGCACCAGGCACATGCATGCACAGGTGCCAGGGTCATCCAGGGTGCTCAGAGACCACATTAAACATCACGATCTCAGTGAAGATAAAGTGCATTCTCCCAAACCTCACCTATAGATATCTGCAAGTGCATCTGCTCTTTACATTTTTCAAACAGAATCTACCTAGAAACAAATCAGTAAGATCATGTATCCATTTTCAGGGTGGGGGGAAGGTAGAAGAAATAAAAGATATCATTCAGGACTTGTCTGAGATTTTGTAACTTTGAAGATTAATTATTTAACTTGCATAAGGAGTGTATGTAGCTATATATATATATATATATATATATCAGTTTATTAGTGCAGAGAAAGCAAACCTATCTAGAGCTCAGGTCAGCCTGAGACATCACTTCAGCCTCAGCACTCCCAAATCCATCTGGATACTCACCGGCCATAGGAACATGCAATGACAGATCCTGTGGCATTCCATGAAACACTGGTGACCTGCAGGTGTTGATCCTGAGCCTCTGGGTATGACAATGTATGCAAACACAACACCTGGAAGAGATCAAATCCAAGCACTGAGGCAACAATCTCTGAACAGAGAGAAATGAGATCTGTGCCCATCCCTGATGTGATTGTGTGGTTACAATGTGGGTTTTCTTCAGTCCAAGAATTTATGTGAAAAGGTTGTTGAATTCCTGTTGGGAAACAAACCCACAACACAACTGTGACTCAAACACAACCTCTCAGGGAGTGCACAGCTCTGGAAGGCTGTGCCTAAGAATTTACAGCAGCCGCCAGGTGTGACTTTGGCACTCGCTGAGCTCCACAAGTAACAGTTTGAAAATGCCAGTCCCAACATGTACTGTCTGATACAAATTGATTCCATTCCTGAGCACTAAACAAACATAATCTAAGCAGGCAGAGCTGCCAACTCACTGACTGCAACTGTTCCTAGATCCCTGCTATGCTGGAGTGCTCTGAAGGGGCTGAAGAGAAGCCTACACCAACTGCAGGCTTCCTCCTCTCACTGCTGTTACAGCTCAGTCACCAACAGGAAGAACAGTTTTACCAAGCAAGGAGAAAGCTAAAAAAAAACCCAAAGGCAACCCATTTGGTAATATCTAATTATTAGACCCTGGCAAGAACAATCACAGCAATAAGGGCTAGAACTAAAAACTTAGAGTAACTACAACCAACACTGCTTGGACAATGACCTGAATTCTGACACTTACAGTTTCATCCTGATCTGTCCAGTTCACTTCAAAGCCATCAAAGGCATGACTTTTCCAGTTTTTATTTAGCTCTTTGATAACAGCATCCTCCACTCTCTGAAGGAATGACAGAAGCCCAGTGTAATCTACTTGGACTTCTTGCTGGAAGTCTTGGACAGCATCTTTGCTCTGTTCTGTCTGCACCGCAGCATCTCGGGCTGTATGAGACTGTGCTGCAGCTTCTGCTGTTGAAATTTTCCCAGTCTGGCAAGATTTCTAGTAAGAGAAGACAGGCAGTCTATAATCCAAGCAGAAAAACAAGTGTTGCACAATGCATTCAGGGCATTCCTGCCGTTTCCCAGAGACATTCCAGCCCCTCTGCACAGCTCTGGTTCATGGTTAAACACAGGGTACCTCCGCACCTGCCCAGGTGTTGGTGATGCGTTTGTGACCTTGACATAATCTGATGGGAGGCAGAGGGGCCCGAATGCCAGTCAGGCTCAGGCAGTGCCTAAAGCATGGAATGGGAAGGACGGAGAAGGCAAGAAGGCAGCGAGCTGCAGAGTAAGGAGCGAGCAGCGCACACGGTGACAGCGCAGCGTTATCACTTCTCAAACTGCGGGGCGGCAGCCGCTCGGGCGGTTCTTTGCCAGTTCGCACACAGGGGCTAAATCAGCAAAAGGGCAGACGGGACAGAGCCGGCGGGCAGACACAGGCCCCGCTGCCCCGCACGGAGCCAAGTTCACTGCCGGAGCGGGAGTCTCGTCCCGGGCCCCGCTGGAGCCGCGGGACCTGCGGAGGGAGCACGGACCAGCAGGGAGGGGACAAGTCGGGGCAGGGTCCCAGAAGGTCCGGGGAAGGCGCAGCCCTGACAGCCGCCCCCTGCCCGGCCCGGTGGTACCAGAGCGCGGAGCGGGGCCACCCCGCGGGTCTCTCACCGCCTCGCAGAGCGCGCTCCGGGCGCTCCTCCACAGCGACTGCACGTCGGCACCGGGTGCCGTCCTGTCCGCGAACATGCCGGGACCGGAGCGGGACCGGAGCGGGCCCGGAGCGGGACCGGAGGGATCGGGGGTCGCTCCCACCGCCCGCGCCTCCGGTTCCCATGGAAACGAGCGCGCGGTGACGTCACCCGAGCGACGAGCCCGCCGGCCTCGAGCGGTAAACTGAGGCGGGCGGGGCCATGTTGGGGACGGGCGTGGGGCGGCGGTGGCTCCGTGCGGGAAAGGGGTTCGGCCTATCCCGGCGCTTTCGCTAGAGCCGTGGGTCCGGCGGAGGCTGCTTCTTCCCCTTCAGTCGTTCTCGCCGTGGCTGCGCTGGGGCCCGGCTGGTCCCGGGGGCACGAGTGGCAGCACAGGGGAAGGGCGCGGGGCTGCCAGGAGTTAAGATGGCGGCGGGGAGGGCGACAAAGCCGAGCGCGGTGGAGCGGGGGGACAGGAGCGCCTTGTGAGGGAAGCTGTAGTTGGCTGTCACCGCGTGTTTGCCCGGGCAATGGGGCTGGCTCAATGCACGCTGAGTGCCCGCGGTGTGCTCTCGCTCATTGCTGTGCTCTCTACCGTCCTTGGTTTTGATGGGGAAATTTCGGTAATTCGTGCCGAATTCCTGTGTGGCGGGGCAGCGCCCCGGGAGCCACCCCGGTAACAGCGCCTGCACCGGGATAACCTGGGCTGTTCCTGCCCTCAGGGACACAGACTGGTGGTGTAGCTTCTTTAAGTGATGGTTGCTAACAGGTATGACTCTGCTTGGAGATTTTTTCTAACTAACTCATTGGAACAACTTGATGATGAATGCACAGGCTAAATTTAGTGCTGGCATAAGCAGGCACAGATGCACCAACTTCAGGGGAGTTATTGCGGCTGTTGCTGGGAAGGAGTGTGGCCTGTGTGTAGGCATCAGGATTGCAGGATGCAGAGTAGGAGCTCAGCAGAACGGTCGTGGTGCTTTCACCTCTTGGGCACATGTGAGTCCAGTTATATCAGAGCCGAGTGCAAGCGTTCTTCTGAGGAATTTAAAGTACTACACAATTAATAGTGCAGTAAGAGTCCCTAAAATGCCTGGGAAAGAACTCTCATAGCCATTTTACAGACAGTGCAACTGGAGCAGAAAGAGGTTCAGTGGCATCTCCCTCAAAAGCAAAAAGCCTCAATGGAACTGAATCCTCTAGAATTTCAAATCCTGGCTGGCTACCTGCTGTGACTCCTGGCTTGTGTGGGCTATCATGATAGCCACAGAAGAGCCAAGAACATAAAAGCATAAACACTCTTGGGCTAGACTGATGGCCCTTTTAGCCCTGTCATCTCTCTCTGATTAGCACAGGAGTTAATCTGAATTTCTAAAGTTCAAGCTTGGCATCTCCAGCAGCAGCTGGTTCAGTGGAAGTGTGAGCAGTGGCAGTCTGGATGTAACTGAGCACTTTCCCAGCCCGCGTCTGAAGGCAGGCTCCTCACTTTGGGTCACTGCTTGGGCCAGCTTTTCATGTGGTGAAAAACTGATTCTAAATATTTGAATAGCAGAGTGGTTTTCTTAAAAGGGTCTTAATATTTAAGATTTATCCTCTATAAATAGATCATCTTCAGTCACCATTAAATTATCTTTAATTGGTATGATTAGAACTGCCAAGGCATATTACTCTTTAGTAAAGGAGTAAATATTATAAGTCTGAATTAATATACAGGCTGCATCTTCATAAAAATGCTAAGCACAAAGTGCAATTTAAAAACTTTAAATAACTTGTCAGGGGGTACTTAAGGAGAAAAGTTTGTGGGTTTTTGAGATGGCAGAGAGATAAGAAAACTGGAATTTAAGTATGTGAAACAGACTGAAATAAATCCATTTTTTTTTTTAACTAGTAGTATGCAAAGTTACTGCAAATGTAGAACTTGTTCCTGTATCGTGGTGCATGTCTGGGCTTTTTCTTCCCTGAGGATGAGAAAGGAGCAAACAGCTCCAGACAAGGACTTTTCTAAGTAACTGCACTTTGATCCTTTATTCCAATTTCTTTGATTTGCTGAGGTTTCAATATATCAAAGGTATTTCTAGAAATCTTACGTTGCCTTTTTTTTTTTTTTTCTGGCCTGGCAGTATCAGATATATAGATGTTTTTGTCTTCACATCACCAGAAATAAGGCAAAATCGGGGATGAGTGGGGGAGGGCTGTGACTTGCCTGAGGCTACCCAGTCTCTCTTAAGTGGCTGCTTTTACAGCACTGATCTGTGCTTTTTCCTCTCTGTTTCATGAGACAAAGTGCAGGAAGTTTTCACTTTCACATAATGGAGCAATTCAGCATCAGAAAACAACACGAGAAGGCTGAGGTAAAGAGAAAACAAAAACAAAAGCGAGGGGGAAAGCATCAGAAAAAAATGACTGAGCTGTAACAAGAAGCTTCTTGCTACCGTGTGATCGCTGTGACCTGAGTGAAAGAAATACTCGGAGCTGCATCTCAGTAAAAATTCCCCCACTAGTGGGTGCAGTCGCTACCCTCGATTTGTGATAAATGCAATTGTTCAGTTCTGTTGAAGCTCCAGAGAGGCGAAATCGCAGATTGTACCCGAAAATGGAGAGATGTAACTGAGCCTTCTCGTTTTACACCTGCCCCTCCATTCCTTTCACCCCAAAGAGATGCAGGTAAAGACGAATAAAACCACATGCAAAGACCAATCTGGCCATGAGAAAGAGTTCTTGGACTTGTCTGGCAGGGAGTGGCTTGTCAGGAGATCGAAGGTATTGCCTTTGGCGATTGATGACTCTGTTCAGAGGAATAAAACTTTATACATATTCTTGTTTATTCAAAGCAAACCACAGCCAACAAACAAAACTCTTCAACCAGCAGCAAGGGTTTGTTTCAAAGAATTGTCACTCCAGAACATAGTTGTTTCTCCAAGACCTAATGCTGTTCCCTAATTGTTCCTGTCCTACTTCTGCACTGCTGAACAGCCCGAGGTGACAGATGTGGTCTGGCTCTGAGGCCTGGGTACTGAACTATTGCCTTTGCATCAACCAAAGGATGTCATCTGGAGTTTGAAGTGGCTTTTTGCTGACATTTTGTGCTTGTTATTTGAGTAGGGCCAATATCTGATCCGTTACTCCCATGTTGCTTTTTTGTTAGAAATTAATGATTTTAAAATTCACCAAACCTAGAGGGAAGTGAGGTCAGTGTTGAACCCATGTCCATGTACCCCACCAGGTGCTCGGTAGCTTGATGAGGGTTCAGGTCCTCGTGTGGACTCTGTGTTACCTCAAGCTATGTAAATTCCCCAGCTATTTCTTTTCCAGCGCCATCTGTAACAGGCTTGTGCATTTCCTCTAATTTGTGACCTCCTTTTTCCTGTCCCACCTCCCAAATGTCCCTGCAAATGCTGTGCCCTTTTTGCTTTGAAAACCTATTTTTCCATCTTAGCAGAAAACGTCAGCTTGTCTCTGATGTCCTGTTACACCAAAAGACATGATACATTACCAACAGAATCCATCTCCATTAAAATCATGATCTTCTTTGCTTTGCAGAATTAGTCGGGGGCTCCTTATAAACATGGCTGCGGTTTCTTGCCCTGTACAGGTATTGTTTTTCCCCTATTCATTCCTTCATGATTAATAATAAGACAAAGATTTCAGTCAAGTGTAACCAGAGCAGGAAGGAGCAGGGGGGAAGCTCTGTGGCAGGTGGCAGCAAGTTACCGCCACAGGGGCACAAAGGCACTGCCGGCAGGGTTGGAATGGCAAGCAGAGCTGGCACGGGGCCGAGTGCCATGGAGTGTCCAAAGAGGCATCTGTGAAAGGCTCAGGATCCTGGATCCTGGCTGCCATGGTGCTCTGAGCTCGGTGGCAGCTGGGAGTCTCTGCCTTGGGCAGGGGATTGCTGCTGTCAACAAGGTGACTGGCAGTGTCTCTCTCCTTTTGGTCTCAGCAGCCTCTAGTTCCTGCTGAGTTCGTAGCAGCACGTCCAGCATCTCATCTCAGAAATAAAGGTACAATCTGCTGTGCCACTCCTCAAAGGTACCTGACCCTTTGCAGTGCTGACAGCATGAAGGAAAACAGAGATCCCTTAAATTAATCCCATATTCAGTAACCACGCATGACTAAAAATTAGTTATCTGCTCTGTACATCACTTAATTGATTTGTATTGTGTCTGTAGTATCTCAAACAGTTGTTGGAATTTTAACTGCTATGTTTAAAGCCAGTGGCTATATTAGAAAGCAATGTGGACAGATATTAATCCTCTAAACAGAACTGGCTCTCCTTTGCAAAAGTGTGGTTTTGAAAAAGGACATTCAGAAATAAGTCATTATGTTCCACTTGGTACCACCAGATTTGTGCTTGTGTAAAGCAAGCCAGCAGAATTTGTAGGATAGTTCTGGGTCGCTCTTCAGAAATCTCTGTATTTATTTAATTTCAATGCCACTTTCATTTCTGAGACATTATATGTCTATGAATACTGAACGTTCAATAAATACATCTTAGTTTTACTGGGGTATGGATATGTAATTTAAGAGTGGAGAACAAAATAACGTTCTTACCATGTTAGCTAATGCAGCAGGAAAGACAGATTTGCAAGGACTCCTTCTACTGATATAAATTTTACCTCCATTTAGAGAGTTTGCATATTGCCAGATTAGCTAGACCAGCAAAAGCACTTACTGTGAAAGCCATTTCTTAAATGGCAAATGAAAATATCTCATCTGATTTTTTTTTTTTTTTTAGTCTCAAGTATAACAGAGATTACAAAGAATCCTGGAATGTATTATACAAGCACAGAGAGAGAACTTTTACAAACTTATGCACTGCAGAAAGATTATCACCTTCTCCAAAGCACATGGAAGATGAAGGGAAGCAGAGTATCTTGTAGAGACAAATTGGATATGTCAGTGCAAGTGTTTTAACTGCTCACAGAAAATGCCAAGTGATTTGTAATGATCACTTTCTTTTTATCGCCTCCCTTTATCTTGTAGCAGAGTGACAGTCTGGTACTGAGAAATAACAGAATGAACCACCCATCCAGCCCGTTTCTGTAACTTCTTTCTTCAGTATATATGTAGGGTTCCCAACACAAATACTGATCCCAGTCCAGCTTGGGGAAAAAAAAAAAAAGGGGGGGGGAAAATATGACAAAACAGGGCTTAAGCAGCATGAATGTGGCTCTCTCTGGAGGAGTGTAAAAGACAATTGCACCAATTACATGCTGGTTTTGGAACTCCATGTAGCCTAAGCCTATTGAAATATATATTTGTGAGCGGGAGTGGAGGGGAAGGAGGATGCTCTGGAATGAGGCCTGGAGCTGGAATGCTGTCGTAAAGGCAGCAGTAGGAGGGAGAGCTATAAACTGGCTGCAATCCTCCAATTTAAAAAAAGGTCCGGAAACATTTAAATGCCAAATTATGTGACACCTTTCATTCCTGTTTTTTCTTTTGTCCTTAGTTTTCCATTCAATTGACTGAAACTTTTCCTATTTATGCCACCAACTGTGTAAGCTGGGCTGACTAAAGGCATTTTTATTTTTCTCTACCCTAGCCTGACAAACTGCTTATGCAACAGCTTACACCTTTAATAACACCAATAAAACTGCATCAGAACTTAAAAAAACCCTGATTTCTTAGCATCAAGGCCTGAGAGCACTTGCTGCAGTGCTGGCATGTGACAGGAGGCAATTTATAAGGAATTAACTCTGACAGTCACTTTATACAGCTGATTTTCAAAGATCTAGGCACTAAAGATGTGTTAATGAGGGTACTGAGGCTTCATAATTAATTATATTAGCATCTCTTTGTTACTCTCTACAACAGTAGTGGCTGGTTGACATTTCAATGGGAGTCTGGTGGTATTCTTTGTGATTATTATCCAGGAGTACAGTTATACCTTAGCTCCCAGAGGGAAACGTTGCATGTAAATGTCGCTGTGAATTGCAGGGGCCTTCATAGCTCAGTAAAAGCCCTTGAAGGAGACCCCGCTGGAAACTGAATGGATGTCAGTAAAATTTCTCTAGTCTGGAGTCTCTCTTCAGATATGGACTCTCCTCCCCCTTCCTTTCCCTCCCCCCTTCCTTCCACTGAGCTGGTCCTTCTCACAAGGCTTAAGAACAGCAACATCCAGCCCTTGCTGAATGTCGAGTTCCAGACCCCTGAAGGAAGGAATACTGACCTGAACAAAGCAGTGAACAAAGTAAACCTGAAAATAGGGAATGTTTTCACAGGCTTGAATTTTCAGTGCAATAAACCCCGAGCTGCCAGAAGGAGTCCCAGAAGTGGTGAGTCAGATAATAGATGTATGGCTGTGGTGGGAGGGAAATGGTCTCTACTTTGTTTTATACCACCCCAACCCCCTTTACAAAGGCAGACAAAATTATTTTTCAGTCATACCACTGCAAAAACAAACATGGAGTTTAAAGGTTATTTCCTTTGTGTGCTTCTGAGAGACATTAGTTTTGACTCCAGAGGGGAAGGGAAGATATTTTGTCAATGACCTCAATTTCTCCTCTGAAAGTTTTTACAGTATCACCTAAGGTGGCAGAGCTGCTCTTTTGTTTACTGATATATTCCACTTGCTTGTGTTAATTTAAAAACACTTACAAAAACAAACTGCTATTTTTTCACACCAGGTGAACCCTGTCATGGTTGGGCTCAGTTAAGGGCACAGTTTGACAAACACTTTCACTCTGCTAAGTGAAACCCATGCAATGTGTCCCTCACTCTTTCATTCCTGTCTTCATGGGACTCTCTCACTTTTAACATTGTTCCTGCATCTGCACCAGTGAACTAGATCAGAGTACTAGTCTGAGTTTAAAAAAAAAGAGGTTGTGGGGACTATTTCTAATTGAAATCAGATTCAATTTAACACACACCAAAAAAAAAAAAAATCACTGGCACAATGCAGGAACAGTGTAAAAGGGAAGAGGGGAGGAATGTGTGGTGGGGAATGCATAAGTAGGAACTTTTACCAAAAAATAGTTTGTCAAACTATGTCCTGAAGACTTTACATTCTTCCAAGCCAGAGTTCCTCTTTGCTGTGTGTGTAGGTAGAACCTCACATTCAGGCATTACAGTTGCAGGACTCTCAGAACTATCGTAATACCAAAAAATAATAATTGTTCCTACAGACTGACACAATTAACCAAATTCCACTCACAGATCATTGTTGGATCATTGTTGGCAACAATTGCAGCATTTTATGTAGCTGAAGTTGGAGACCAATTCTATTCCTGAGTTCCCTCTCTGGCTCTAATAAGCAAAAACTCTGAATAACTCTGGCATTCAGTTCACCTACCAGCAAAAGAATTACTTTCTTCACAGAGTTTTTTACATTTAAGCAGATTTTTTAAATGAGCTTTGACATTCTCAGATGAAAAGAATAATGTGCACAATGTGTTATTATAGCAAAAACTGTATATGACAGATTCCTACATATTTTCCCGTCTTTTGTCTCACCTTTCCTGTCACCATACTCCTACACAGGACTCAATACACACCGTAAATGTTTGAGTAATGCCAGCTTCAAACTAATGAATTGTAATTAACGTGCTCGTTCTTTGCTGAGCAGTGTTGTGTGTGTTTATTTTTATCTGATACTTTCTGGATAGAGACAGAGGTTACTCCCCCTGAGAGTTCAAATATCAATAGTGCTCTGCATAACAAGGGAAGTTTTTAATGATTCCCACAAAAACCGCTGCCACTTGGTAACAAGACAATGGATGAAATACACAGAGAGTCAAATTTTTGCCTCTGGTGCTATTCCCAAGGGGCCAAATCTAGAAGTGATAGTCAGATCTGCCTAGGATTCAGCAGTACTTTTCCTGTGTTAGGACTGAGGAGGTAATAAATAAGAGTTTTAAGAACTGGCCAGAGTTAAAATCCTGGAAAGCAAACATTTGTAAATAGACTTTGTAGAAATGTTGTCTCCCTTTTAATTTCCCTATGAGTGGAGAAGATGGAGAGGATCTTCTGTATATCTCCTTGCAGAAGCAAAAGGTACAGTTTTATCTAGTCCTCAACATATCTGAAAAGCTTATGCCTCATGCTCAGGAACATCTAAGGTTTCATTTCATTTTCAATTTAATATTTTAAAGAGTATTTTGACTGCCTCTTTGCCTCTAGTATCTGGGAACAAGTACAGGTGTTATGTAACCAGACATCTCTTCATGGATTACAAGCAGGTGCTCTGGTAAGTTAGAGGTGTCAGTGTAGGAAAAAAAAAAGGTTTAGCAATGATGTCTAATGGAAATTTCATAAAAAATAAAAACTAAAACAAAGAGGATCACTGGATTTATGCAGTGATATTGTTAGTCACTGCCTGTTGTCTGTGTTACTGAACTGCTGTCCTGCTTCAAGGCAATTACCAGTCCTGAAATATTTTCATCTGAAGGTTTAAACTGCAACAACTGGGAGGACATGTGGAAGATTCTTCTGTCATTATCTCACCCTTCAGTTCTAACATGAATGCTTGACTGGGAAGCTCTGTGACTCGTGGAGATGAATAAACAGTTGGAGCTGGTATTTGACTGGTTAATGTGTGTGCCAAACTGTGTGTGTAGTGCCGGGGAGGCTCAGCAGTTTCTGGGGGCTGTCAGACTGATCACACACAGCAAACCAGCCCTGTGTCTCTGCCTGTGGCTCCCAGCAAGCCCTGATGTGCCAGTCAGGCTTTGCTCTCAAGTACAAGCTTGTGTGTTCTTGAAATGTGCCTTCAACTCACAGGTGTACTCAGTAACTTGAAAGCTTTCATATACTCTAAAAACTTGTCTTGTGCTCCAAGGGAGAATCTTTGTTCTTAATACAGAGCCCAAGCCTGCAAGTTCTCTGTGGAAAACCAGGCTCCCAGCATAGATATACAATTGTTAAACAGTTGGTTGCATTTCAGCGATGGTAAAATGATCCTTGTTTTGTATTTCTCTACAATAATTTCCAATTCTTTGGGATGGAAGGCTGTGAAACCGTGACTTGCTCCTAATTACATTGACTTACTTGCATGATTGTATATATGCCCATTTTGCCTTGTAGAAATACTTAGGGGGAGATGTACTCTTCTTTTTTTTTAATTTTTTTTGCATTGTATTGGAGAGGATTTTAGCACCTTTTCTCATTTCATTTGCCAAATTGGGGGTTCAAGTTTAAAATTTACAGCTGACTTGACATTTCAGAAAGTAAGCATGTTCACCAATTTTGTTTCTGTCTTGTAGTAACATATCTAACCAAGGAAAGAAATACTGGAGATCTGAACTTTAACTTCAAGGAGGAAATATGAGATTTCCTTTACAAAGAAAGGAAATGGACTCTCTTTAGTCAATTCTTGAGGAAAATGGGCAGTTATAACTGTATATTTAAACCCTCAATAGTTATTCAAAAATTAAAACTGCCTTAGAGGTAAGTTACAGGTCATGAAAACATTAGAAAGATTTGAAGAGAGGTAACTGAATACTTATCAATAAATCCTCTTGATTTTTGGGGATTCTTTTGTTACTGTCTCAAGGATATTATATTCATATTCTTCTAATATTTACATATATTTGTATTCTTTTAAATATTTATATATAATAAATATACCCTTTTTTGTTGATAATAACTCATTTTAGGGTAGTAAAAACAGATCTTGGAAATGTTTTTTTAACAGTACAGCAGTTAAAATTAATGATTACTTGGTTTTAGATACATGAGTGTTTCACCATAATCATGTATTCAGGAATACCTGGTAATTTATGGATTAAACAAGGGGTTCTAGTAGGGAACTGACAGGTGCCACTTGTTCCTGCTTGGAACTAGCTTTCAGACTTGCCACCTGTATTTCAAATTATAGACCTTCAAAGACTAATCTAGAGAAAGACAATATAGTAAATTATAGGTGAGAAAAGAGGAAAAACCCCAAGCAGATACAACTATGTTGTCAAGAGACCTAAATGAAACAGAGGGAAGAAAACCAAGCTGCTCACATGAATTTACCTTGTCTGAATGGGAAGATATCCATATTAATCCATCTTGGGAGATGCAGACAGAATAAGGAAAGAGTCATCTCACTGTGATGGGCTTCAGGAAGGCCTTGAGACATCTCCCTCTTGGGAAGGATTTCATAACCTTGCATTTATAAAGTTGCGATGCTTTGCTTACCTTTTATGCCCAGCGGTTACAATTGCTGTGGGTGAAACCAGAGAAGTGAGGGATGGCAGCTCCTCTCTCCTGCTGTTTGCTGAAGCACAACACAAACCCTGCACACGCAGCAGCCCTTGAGGGTGGCAGTGGAAGCAAGGACATAGCTGGTGGGAAGTGACAGCTGGGAATACAAAAGAAAAACAATGGGGATTTAGAAGCAACAGGTGGGAGCAGGATTCAGAAAAGTATAGTCAAGACTTCTGAGGAGGCAGGAACTAATCCAGGCCTCATTGAGCAGGTCCAGTAGAAGAGCAACTTGAAGAGGCGAAACAGAAAACGAGCAGGAAGACTATGCTAATGTTGTATGATTGGAGAAGCAAATACAGACAGCAAATTCTTATTTAATCAAAGTAGGACTTGTTTCTTATCCCAATCTGTATCCTAACACTCATCTGTTAATGATATGCTGCTGCTTTTGATAGAAAAGAGTGACTTGGCTATTCCTTTAAGAGCAAGCATGGGCGAGCTGTAGCTGTGGAGCTGCACTGAGCTCTTCCATGACAGGTGGACAGGAAAGGGACAAAAAGGGTTATTTAAAGTCTGCCTGCTCTCAGTGCAGTGGCAAATGTGCTGGCAGGCAGCTCTGTGACCTTCTGGAGTCGAGCTCCCCAGTAACTGAGCTGGATGTGACTGACAGGGCTCTGTGTCCTCAACACAGAACGTCCCAAGTTATTTATATGGGTTTGTTTAGTCTCGAGGAGGCTCAGGGGGCACTTCATCGCTCTCCACAGCCACCTGAAAGAAGGCTGCAGTGAGGTGGGGGCCGGTCTCTTCTGCCTTGCCTGCAGAGGACAGAGGACAAGAGGAAATGCCCTTAAGCTGAGATGGGAGATTCTGATATTTGAGAGAGATTTTTCCCTGCTAAAGTGGTCATATATTGGAATAGGTAGAGTCACCATCCCTGGAGGTGTTAAGAGGTGTCTGGATCTGGCACTGGGTGATGTGCTTTAATGGTTTGGGGGGTTACAGTGGCAGTGCTGGGTGAACATTGGACATGATGTTCTTAAAGGTCTGCTCTAACCTTGGTGATTCCATGACTGCTTTGTGCAGGTAAGGCAGGCAGCGCAGGGAGACGTGGATGCCACATCCCCAAAGCACGGCAGGCTGGAAACGCGACCTCACCCGCGGCAGGGAAGCACTGAGCCTAGTCCCGGGGGAACGCCTCAGGCAGAGGGACCTCAGCCTTCTGAGCCCCGCTCGGAGNAGCGCTCTCTGACCAATCAGCGCCCGGTCTGGGGCGGTCGGGGGGCGCGGCCTCTTCGCGGTTGCGCACGCGGGGCCTCTCCGGCGCGTGTGTGTGCGCGGAGTGCAGTGCGCACGCGCAGCGCACCGCCCGCGGCACAGCACGCCCGGGGC